>RJWT010046873.1:0-11389 GCA_004365215.1 Cuniculus paca | reverse complement strand
TAGAAGTTGTAAATATTTTCCCTTATTTTTCTTTTCACCTTGCTTATTGTTGCTGTTTCATTGGTCATGTAATATTCTTTGATTTTACATAGCCTGATTTATCAGCATCTTCTTTTTAATTGCAGTTAGAAACACAATCCTGGTTCCAAGGTTAGAAGGAAATTTACCCATTCTTGCTGTCTAGTATTTTTATTTGATTTAAGCCTTTGATTTTGGAGTTTATCTTTGATAAATTAATGGTAAGATATGTATGTATTTAGCATTATCTTTTCCTGAGTGATTGGATGTTACTAACATTTCTATAATTAGAGTGAGGATGAGGTTGAAATTCATGAATTTGGCCACACAAGTTAATACTAACTTTTGAAAAAAGTGTTTTTTTTTCTGTTGGGTATGATGGAAAATTCACTAGGAAACATTAAAAAGAATGTTGGAAGAAAAATAGAGTCTTAGATTTACAATTGAGGGAATCTTAATTTTAAGAATAAGAGTTTTTTGAGAGATGTTGGGTTAAGAGAAAAAAATGATCTCTTAAGAACACATGAGAACCATGAATATTGGTTCTATATCTGTGAGGTACCATTTGGCCTTGGTGGCAATTTTAAATGTGTTATTCTGTTGGAGTCATGCTTTAAGGCTCCAACTAACATGAATATTATATGTATCCTTTAGCAGGCAAGCATAATTAATACTGGTCTCAGTAAAGTTAGCTTGAATAAGGACTTTCTAAAAAATAAAAGTTAGATCTAAGTAATGGCTCTCCAGGAATTTGTACAGTATTGGCTTTTTACATTATGTGGTCAATTGACATTTCATCTATGTAAACACCAAATTTACATTCATTTATAAAAGTGCAAAGAAATTATCCTTAATGAGGTATATTTTATTTGTTTCTTGATCCAATTGGTTAAATATGACTTTCAGCAACTTTTGCTTATTAAAATAATTTGTATAGAAAAACAGAAAAAGCAGAGATGTATACTTTGCATGCAAATAAAATGTCATTTATGTTAGCATAGATAATTTACTACCATGAAATATTTTAGATCTTTCTATGCTTTAAAAGGAATGGCAACATTCTAGAAAACATCTTTGCAATTTCTGACTATGATACACCACAGTAATCCTACTCCTTAGTATTTATCCTAGAGAAATAAAAACTATGTTTATATAAAAACTTGTACACAAGGGCTGAGTATTTAGCTCAGCAGTAGAATGCTTGCCTAACTTGTGACAGAAGTTTGCTTTTATCTACAGCAACAAACAAAACGAAAAAATTAACAAACAAAAATTCTTGTACATTAATGCTTATAGTGACTTTATTTGTAATAGCCAAACTCTAGAAACAATCAAATAACCTTCAATGGGGAAATGGATCAATGGATAAAAAAAATACAAAAACGACCTCTAGTACATTCATATCATGGAATAATACGTAGCAACAGAAAGAAAGGAACCCTTCTTGGTGTGCATGGCAGCTTAGGTGGATCTAAAAATCCATTCTCCAAAAATAAGATCTGCATGATTACACGTATGTGACATTTCAAAAAATAACAAAATTATAGTGCTGAAGGTGATAGGCAGTTCTAAAGGATTAAAATTGGGTGGAGGGAGTGACTCAAGAGAGTAAGAGTTGGGGTAACATCCCAAGTTTTTAGGGTGCTGGAAAAGTTCAGAATGTTAATTGTGGTGTGATTGAAAGGATCCATACATGTGATGAAATTTCATAGAAATACATAGAAAAGTCAACTGCATGTACAAGCTAGTGAAATCTGAGTAAGGTCTACAGTTTGGTTAATAATATGTATTTATACTAGCTTCTTGGTTTTGATACTTGGCATTATGCATAGGTAAGATGTTACCATTGGGAGAAGCTGAATGAAAGGAATATTCAAACATGGAAAATCTCCATACTATTTTGAAACAAATTCCAAGTAAGTGTGAAGTTATTTCCAAGTAAACAGTTGAAAAAAAGACATTAGGCATTAGAAAGTTGACTGTGGAGAGAAGAAATTGCTTCTTTTATGATCCTGATAGCTATTTACCTTTAGACTTTACATAATGTCTGTTAAGGGGAGGAGAAAGATTTGAAGGTAGGATTTAGATCTCATCCTATGGTTTATTAATTTGTTCCTGTGATGCACATGGGAGGTACAGGGAGACAATAGGATGTCAAACAAAGAAACTAGGACTTGACATGATTATATATCCCCTTCCCTGTGCTCTTTCTTTTATATGCTGTGGGACCTTTGACAAAGCTCTTAATCTTAGTCTCAGTTTTTTAAGGTGTGAAATGGGACCATAATCTCTTCTGTCATGAATAAGGTTGTCATGGGAATAATATGAGGTGAGTCATAAATACAATTTGCAATTTAAACTCTGACATTTTATTTCATTGATGCAATGCCCAGTAATTCAACAACCGATCTGTTATGCTCAGCTTTGAGAAAGGTTTCTAATTTAAATAGATTTCTTAAATTATTGTCCTATCTCTAATATAGAAACAGAAAACGACAATGGATAGGCTACCACGTACAGAGCTCCAGTGAATTGAAAGGTAATGAAAAGCTAATCAAAAACCACAAAATGAAGAAAGGTACTCTCGTCTTTTGTTTCGCAGAAGGCTGTGAGTTGAGGATTTAGCTAAATGTAGTTCTTACTTTAAATCCAGCAGGGTCATGGAGGGAAATTATACACTTTCTCTTCCATGGTGTTCTTGTTTGTTTATTGCTGTGGCACTGGAAATCAAATCCAGGACTTCGCAAATATTAGGTGTGTACCCTACCATTGAACCACATCTCTAGCCTGATGTTTATATTTTTAATCAAGTTTATTTCTGACAGCGAAGATGCTTTTGCAGTGTTTGTAAGTGGAACCTTTAGTTGTGTTTCAAAACACAGAAAATCAAGAAGTCTTTTGTCAATACTGGCTAGACATAGAAGTTAGGATAATCTGCTTGATGCTGAAAATTTAGATCCCAGAAGAAAGTTGCTAACCTATGTAACATAGTCACCCACTAATCTGTTAATAAATTCATTTCTTCTTCACTCTCATTATTCTTTGATGTGTAGATTAAATGGATTATATTGTAATTAAATTTGAGTCTAAGAAGAGGCTGTGCTTAGGAGCAAGGAGCTACTGGGAGGCTGGCACTCTACTCCTAGCTTTACCAATGACTTGTGGCTGAGGGCAAAGCACCCCTCCTTCCCGGTACCTCAATTTTTCCATCCATAAAGTGAGATAAAGAATGTCCCTGAGGTCAATAGTTCTGTTTTACAGACTGTATATTCTAATTGGGCTCCAAGTTCCTTTATGGAAAGGTACTCTTTGAAGAATTAAAGATATGTTTACATTATTGTTGTGATTCCTGATAGAAATGAGGCTTTAAAATCTAATTTTAAAAGCCTCCTACCACACAGCACATTATCCGCATTCTTAAATACTGCAATCAGCAGTGCACTGAGTCACTCTGTGATATTTATTAAAATTTTCAAAAGCACTGCAAAGATATATGTTAGAACATTTTCAAAGCCATGTGCAACAGT
Organism: Cuniculus paca; assembly: GCA_004365215.1. Lineage (NCBI taxonomy): Eukaryota > Metazoa > Chordata > Mammalia > Rodentia > Cuniculidae > Cuniculus > Cuniculus paca. Next base: position 7,844 of record RJWT010046873.1, on the reverse strand, counting down.
TTAACTGCAGGACTTTCACTGAACTTAATGGGCTTCACACTGGCAAATTCTAAGCACCACTTTGAAAATTTACCCCATAGTGACACTTTAATGCTTCTTATTGATCATAAGTTTTCAAATAATATCTCAAGGCAAAAAGGGACAGTTTTCCAAAGAAGATAAGTAAGCTTTAATGAGACATATCTGCATTTCAATCATTATAGTCTGGAACCAAGTCTTTTGGTAAGAAGGCTCTCAGAATTGCTCATTGGTGATAGTTACCAATGGAGCTATAAAAGTTTCCATCACATTGCAATTCCACTTGCTCCTAGAAAATACATTTTCTTTTTAAAGGAATTTCAAATTTTATGTATCTAAGTGCAGAAATAGGGAAAAGTCAGGGAAATTTTTCCCTTATAACTTATAACCTAGTGTAGTGGTTTATGTATATTTCACAATGAATAATTTGTATATTGCTGATGAAAAGTTCTAACAGGTATAGATGACTAAAAAGCCATGGCCTTATATGCTCACACTTCTTGAGCTTTTAACCCAGGTGTTCATATGAGGTCTGCTAGCAACCTACCGGGTATTCACCTGGAAGCCCGTTTGAGGTTGCTTTGCTCATAGCATACTGCCCCCTTGGGGTGTGACCTCTGCCTGTCTCTATTCCCACCTTTTGTTATTGTCTCCAGTGCGAACAAAGCTAACAGAGCTCCAGCACAGGACATTCTTGTCTCTTCCTGTACAAGCCGACCTCATCAGGTCTCCAGGATCTTTGCAATTATTCATACTTAGTCTGGAATGATATGTACTTAAATATTTTCTTGGTCCACTCCTTTTTAATATTTAGGTCACCTCAACTGTACAGAAAGACTTTATTGGATCACTGAGTCTCAGGTAGCCCCAAGTTTTTTGTTTTAGTCTCCAGTGTCTGAACCCATGTTTACACATGGTAGGAATTATGTAATTACTTTTAGAGTTCTTTTCGCTTTTTTGATGGCTGAGTTCAAAAGCTGGAATAATCTTTTGCTCCTTTGTTTTATGCAATAAGTTGTGACATTCTATATACTGTAATTATTACTATGACTTCTTCAGTTCTATCACTTTTGCTATGTAACAGCATAATAAGTATCCCTGCTTTTGGATTAGCTCTACGTACACAGAACACTGCCTTCTTAGAGGTAGTGATCTTGTTTTACTCATCTTTTTATCCTTTACACTATGATGGTGCTTGACATGTAAGTGCTCTGCCTGTGAATGAAATTTCTATATAAACTGTGATTGTACAAAATTAGTAAAGTGTATCATTGTGTTCTACTAAAGTTTACAGAAGTGGAAAATAATCTTAGGTAATTTTCCTCTAAGGATAATTTTTTTAATCTATCATACTAGAAGTTCAATTTTGTGGATCAGGTCAACAGTCACCTAAACAATTACCTAAATTAAGAACAGTCTAGCCGAACACCTCAAGGCATCTAAACGTGATGGCGTTCCTAGGAATAACATTATTATCCTTGAGAATGCTTCCAATTTGGAAATCCCTAGGAAATCTCATGGTAACATTGCTTAAACATGTGTGCAATTTGATACGACGCAAGTATGTCTATTTGTTACTAAATATTCCCTTCAGGTTACAGAGCAGTGATGAATAATCTGGTACAGTTGCTATAAACATAGCTGATATTGCTATTGATGTCATTTTATAATATTTGGCTTATTATTTGAATTACTAATGATAAACATAAAAATACTATGTTTTCTGTTTTTAAATTGATGACCATGCACAAAGTTCAATTAAATTTAATTTTAAATTGTTAAATAATAGTACTTTTTTTCCACAGCTGAGTAGGTATTTTTTGAGGAGTGAAATTATAAGAAAGAAATCTTTGTTCCTTTGCCTTCCATCTTTTTAACTTTGAACAAGTTTCCTAAGTGTCATCTTACTTCTTCATTTATAAAATGAGATATTTAGTATTTACATAGGATTAAATAAGACAATATTTATAAAGTGCTTAGAGCTCTAATTTGTATGCAATTGTTCTCAGTAAGTAATAGCTACTATTAACTAAAGGCACTGAAATGGCTTTAATGTTCTGTGATCAGTTCAATAGGCTTTAATAGCTTTTGGATGGTCTAGTTAATCACAGGAAGGAATGTTTTGTGGACTGAAGGAGTTTGGATGCTTAGAAGTCAAGGAAAGCTGCATAAGATCATGACTGACAAGAAATAACCTGCAGGAGTATAGTTGGTACTAACAGGGAAAAGAGATTAAAAGGTGTAGAAAAATGATGCAGTTCAAGAGCACCTCTCTTAGAAGAAAAGATGCAGAGATAGACAAGCAGAAAAATGATGTTTCAAGTCTAGTTTACAACCCAGTAGGAGTTCTGGATGTCTCTGATCTAACTTTTGAATGTATCTGTAGCTTAAGTTACCTTGTAATATGATGAAATCACAGATATATTAGAGCAGCGTCAGTCACGTAGTTTAATTGTCTTTTAAGCAAGTAAGAAGCTGGCTATATTTTTAAACTGAAAAATAGACTTGTTCACATTTTCCTAAAGAACTGTTATTTACAGTCAAAAGTTGATGCTCAGTTAATGATGGGGGGCATTTGTGCTGTTATTTTCCTCGTTAATACTGTTGTGGAAATTGAAGAGCAACTGTTAAAATAGCAATAAGAAATTGACTTCCATTTCACATCAAATATAAATCCAGGATTACTAACAGGCTGGTGGTTTCTGGTTTCCTGAGACACACTAAAGGCTGAAATATATGGCCTGTTAATATCTGTCTTTATGAGTCACCAAGAAATAAAAAACAAAGTCACTGTTGGGAGTAATTTGTTGGTTTTCTGGCATATCAAGCTCATTATTGTGATCTAAGTATCAGCCTTTGGTGCTATTTGCAACTTTCAGGAAAGCCATTAATGAAAGTTGGAAAAAAATGATTATAATATAGGTCTTTGAGGCTGTTCACACATTCTCAGTACTGATGCTATTTTGGTGAATGACTTGCACTTGAATATAGAAAAATCATAAAGCATTCGGCATCAGTAAATGGAGGGCAGTTCAAGTAGTTATCCCAAAATATATTTGACTTTAGAAATCACTGATGAGATGATTATTGTCCACGGTTGCAGAAATGTTATTATGACAGCATCTTAGGGGAGACATGTAAATTGAATACATAGGAACAAGGAAGAATTGGTAAGATTTTACCAATTTTCCAAGCAAACTCTCATCACCAAGCAGAAAAAAATCAATATAGTAATGAAAAGAAGCTCTTAATTTAAAAAATTAAACAGACTTTTCTATTCTCCTAGGTTATGATTGTTTAAAGTATGTCTTCCAAACACAAATATATAATGATTTTATGATTTCTTAAATCAATGAAGTTTTGAAATGCTCCTGGTTCTGCCTGGATTTCAGGGATGAAAAGGGGAGGGGCAGTTCAGAAAGGGAATTACTAACATCTTTGGGAACTAGCCCACAGCACCTCTATCAAATTGGGTCCATATACAACCAGTTGGTCAATAAGGTAGGATACTATCAGCAACTCGCTGGCTGACCATGGCTGCTGCTTCTGTCTCTCCCCCATGGGAAAGGGTAAAAACATTGGTGTGCCTGTAGAAAGCGTTTGCCACATTGAAGGCATGACACCCAGGATTCCATAGTCTCTACTTTGGTGCTCAAGATTTCTACAAACACTTGGGTGTGTATTTGGCATGTTCAGAGTAATCAAACCTACAACTAGAGGAAGTCTTGAGAATTTTTGTTACATTTTCAATCTCTCACTCAGAATAGCTATCATAGACAGATGAAAGGGATGTGTTCTTTTTCTTTTTATTTTTTTTTCAATTTGCTAGGATACATTTGCTTGAATAGAAGAGCCATAGGGCTCACTTTACCATTTTGTGAAGCATGGACCTTCTAAATAGGTCTAGAAAAGGTCTCCGCAGCCATCTAGAATAGTCTGCTACCTTCAAGCATGTGAAGTTTGGGTCATACTCACAGGTTAATTTTTATTGATCACATATGGATAAGCTGCTTTGAATATGTTTCATCAATTCAGCTGAAACCTAGATCAAAACTGTAACATGGACATTCAATAAAATAATGAAAAAATGCATGGCTATCATTACTGTAAGTACATACTTGGTCTTTGTTCAATCCGGAATTCATTATATATTTCACATGGAATTTTCATTCAAAGCAATTAATTTAGTAGATGTAAACTATACAATGAAGAGAAGGGCCTGAAGAACTAAGAAAACTGTGATTCTTGCCTAAACCATGTGTTATTAAATTTCTATGGTCACTGTAGATAGGTGCAAAGGCAAGTGAGCTTACAGATAACACAGTATCATTTTTAGAAAATGACCTGCAAGGATCTGTGACAGAAAGAGAAAGATTAAAGGACTAAGATGTGATGATGTGCCCATTGTGGAAAACAGCTATCAAAAAGCAGCAGGCATCTCGGAAAAAAACTTTCTTTTTAGTTTAGAGGCCAGAAATATGTTGGCATTGCTTCTGAAATTGGAACAAAACCAATTTTTAATTGGTTTTAAAATCTGGAATGGAACAGTCCTGCAGTCATCCATGAACCGACCTTATCCTGTAGACGTTGAGTGACTCTTGGCCAGCCATCTGCCTTGTGAACTGTTTTGTCTGAGTTCCTCATGGGACAGAGAGTACTTGTTGTGCAGTAGTTTCATGTCAAGTTACAGCCCTTCATAATGTTGCTTGAGCAAAGAATTCAGAAAGAGGAAAAATCTTCAGAGACAAATATTAAATGTCTTCACTAATTTGTCTTGTAACTGGACAGACCTGCAAGACTGGAATTACGACCTGCCTTCTTCCATACCTCAGCATGATAGCTCCCCAAATGAAGGCTTATTCTTGTTGATGAGAGACAGCTGGGCAAATAGATTCCATTCGTGAAGCCACACAGGTGTTTTAAGATTGATTTCACTATTTCACTATGGTAACTCTGAACTTCCATAAATTCTGGTTGAATTTTCTTGAAATATATACACTACAAAACCAGCAGGATCAAAGGATTCTTCCCACCAGTGCCATGGATGGGGAGGCGCTCTCCATCTTGGATCTCCTCTGCTCCAGCCACAGGGGCATGAGTAACAAAGCAAACCAGAGATGACTCAATTCCTGACTTCTAAAATAAATAGGCAAACCTGTTGTGGATGTGTAAGTTGAAACTACTTTGTAAATTAAAAACCCACTTTCTCACGCTGGGAATAGGTGAAGTGAATAAGTCTCACCAAGGACTCCCAGCATTTAGGTGTGAATGGCTGCCTAAGAAGTGAAAAAGACGAAAGAGCACGGTGTATGTGTATATATACAAGATAGGCAATTATACTACTAATCTCTGTAAGTTCATCAAGAAGAACAATTGGTGCTTTCATTGTTTGGTTGTTTGATCATTTTTTCATGCCTAAATCTTGTAATCTGAACAACTACTTCTAATATGACAATATGCTATTAACTACTGGCAATTTTCTACTATTTTTGAAATTCTGTATCGTTTCTGTCCTTTTTCTGGTTTTGTTTTTAAAATAAAAAAATGGAGCTGTCTCATCACAATAACAATGACAACAGCTTTGATGTATGAAATTTTCAATTCTTGGATATGCTTTTAAATATTTTGGTGGGAAATGCCATGTCTTAGCTCCAGAATTCTCCATGGCATCTTCACTGAGTATTGTAATGTTAAGGTGAAGCCAAGCAGAATGGAATCCCGTGGAACCACAGCAAATAGGCAGGTACCGAGATGGTCTACTTACTTGGTCATTGTGTAGTGATGGGAACCTTATTTCACAGTGTAAACCACTTAGTCAAATCCAAGATTATTAATGCATAAAGAGAACCATACTAGCAATCATTCTTGAAGCATATTAATTGGCATACATGATCATAAATAGTATACTGGCATCCATTACATCTGATTAAGAGTACACTCTGATGTCTATTGTACGGTTAACATTTTTTATAGGTATTGAAGTATAAATTGCCTTCTTCAGGGCAACACTGAAGAGCCATGTATTTTAGTATAACTTCAGTTAATGCACATGAATATTCTAGAGGAGGATCTGTAGGCTCCAATCCCAGCTCTACCATTTATTACCATTTATTGCCTTTCCATAACTTATTTTTCATTTTTGCCTTAGTTTCTTCACCTGTGAAGTGAAGATAATAAAAATATCTACAGTGTGCCAGTGAGAAGATGGAGATTAAATGACTCAACACTTTTTAAAACACAGGAGTGTGCTCCAAGGTAAGTACTCCGTGGATGTTTGCACTTAGTCAAATGTTGCAATGCAGGAAACAGGAGGAAAGGATGCAAAGTCACAAATCCAGGGAGTGAGGACTTCAATATTCACCTATAACACAGAAGGGCTTTCGGGCAAACCTCAGTCTTCCTTGCCATCCTCGATAACGACAACAGCAACCTGCTGACCAGATTCGAATGATGAACTCCAAACCAAAGACGACAATCATCACGAATTCCTAAAGTATTAAATAAGACATATCAGAGAGAAGCATGGAGGAAACAACAGTTAGGAGCTCTGTTACCATTTCTGAGTATTTAGGCATGTTGTCTAAAACACGTCATTGTCAATGTCTAACGTTCACGACATCTTTTTTTTTTTATTTTAAAGAGAATAGAACAAAACAAAACAAAACAAAACAACAAAATAAAGGAAAAGAAAACAGAATAGAGTCAAACACAATACAGCATTTCAAAACAGAACACAGAAAGCTACACAGGTCTTCAAAACATAACAACAAGAGATTAACTATGGTTACCCCAGTGTCTCTTGCTTTCCTCAAAATGGTTGTTCATACATTTACAGACAATAAACTCAAACAAAACAAAGCAATACAAAACCAGATAAAACAAAAGAGCACTACAGGCCATCAAGTTGGCCAATAAGAAACCAGCGACGGCTACCGTAGTGTCCCATTTTTCAAAAGAGCTGCTCCTATCTTCTCACATATTGCAATCAAATTGTAGGAAAGGGACTTAAACCAATCAAATCAAAGAATAAAAGCACCATTGGACTTCAGAACCTTTTTTCCATATTTATCAGGAACTTTCTATCTTATTGAGTCTTTCAGTTTCTTACACTAGGGAGATGATGTGGTGTTTACACATGTGGGTTTGGTTTATTTCACTCATGAGTATGGTCTCAAGCTGCATCCATTTACCTATAAAAGCCTCCATGTGATCATTTTTTATAGCTGAATAGTACTCCATTGTATAAAAGTACCACATCTTCTTTATCCAATCCTCAATTGATGGGCATTTGGGTTGTTTCCAAGATTTGGCTATTACAAATTGTGCTGCTATAAACACGGGTGCACATATATCGCTGTGGTAAGATGATTTCACTTCTTCTGGGAATATGCCCAGAAGCGGAATAGCTGGGTCAAATGGGACTTCCAGTCCTAGCTTTTTGAGAAACTTCCATACTGACCTCCACAGTGGTTGCACCACTCCCACCAACAGTGGAGAAGGGTTCCTTTTTCCCCACAGACTCTCCAGCATTTATTGTTGGTGGTTTTGTTGATCCTGGCCATTCTTTCTGGAGTGAGATGAAATCTCAGAGTTGTTTTACTTTGCATTTCTCTAATGACCAATGATACTGAACATTTTTTCATGTATTTATTTGCCATTCATATTTGTTCAGCTGAGAAGTGTGTTTTCATCTCAGATGCCCATTTCTGGATTGGGTCTTTGAATTTCGAGGGCCTGATATTTTTTAATTCTTTATATGTTCTAGATAGAAGGCCTTTGTCTGAGGGGCAGTTGACTAGAATTTTTTCCCAGTTTGTGGGTTTTCT
>RJWT010046872.1:0-11389 GCA_004365215.1 Cuniculus paca | reverse complement strand
AAAAAAAAAAAAAAGAATAACTTAGAAATCATCCATGGCCACTGCTTCTGCTGGAGCTCAGGAAACAGAAAGGTTAAGTAACCTGCCCAAAACCAAACTGACAGAAGAGGGGCAGAGCTAGAGTTGGAGCTCTTTCCCACTGCACAGAACTCACCGCTCCTCATTCTGCTTTCTCCACTTTAGTACCATCATTAGCCCAAGTTGGATTGATATCTTGGTAGCTAATAGGGCCTACATTTGCCTAAACTTCCTAGAGAATTGCAAGCTTGTTCACGTTATGGATTCTATCTAGATATCCCCCAAGGGGCTCAGAGATGGGGTTTTTGGAAGATGATAGCGCACCCTTGGCTCCTCCCTTCACTCTCTGATTCCTGAGCACTGTCTCATGAGTAGCGGAACCTCAGCTATGCCTCTCTGCCCTGCCTTAGAGCCAGGCAACTCTGGACTAAAGTCTCTACTATAAGCTATGAGCCAAAATAAACCCTTTCTCCTTTAAGTTAAAGTCTCCTTTAAGTGTCAGATATTTTGGTCCCAGAGACAAGGAAAAGACTTTTGATACGAGAGAAGTGGGGGTCATTGCCATGACTGTACTTGACCGTGTGGTTTTGATGCCTTTGGAACTGGTTCTGCAGGAGGAGTTTGGACAGGCTTGGAAATGCCAGCTAAAGAAGGAGCCCTAGAGTGCTGTGAGCTGAGCTTGATGGGAGATTCGGCTTGAAAACCAGAAGACCAGAATGCTGAGAGAAATGCAGATCGTAAAGAACAGGCTCAGGAGGTTTCACTTGGGAACAAGGACTCAAATGACAGTCCAGGCCATGTGTGTTACGCTCTGGCAGAAAATGTGTCCACGTTCTGCTCACGTCCTGAGACTTTGGGGGAGACTGAGATTAAGGATGGTGGACCAATGTAGCAGAGGGAACCTCAAGGCAGCCCTGCATTCAGGTTGTGGCATGGCGCTGTTGGGGGTTTTTAGCTAGCTCCATATTGAGAATCCAGAGCAAATGGCACACACAGCTGAGTGACTTTAACAGGTTTTGAGTTTCACCACAAAGGTTGAACTTTGTAGGTTGAGGCCTACAAAGTTTGAAGAGGAAAGTTCAGTTGCTAAAATGATTACTATTAAAGAGAACTCAAGTACTTTACATAAAGACACCTTAAGGGCATAGGCAGAATCTGAAAGGCTTTATTTACCTTTGGAAGACTCAAGGGTGCAAAGTGAAAGACTGCTTTAGGAAGACAGCCACAGGGCCCCTGATCCAGAAACACCACCTAGGAAACTGGCTTCCTGGGATTCCATTCACTGTGCTCAGCCAAGCGGACACTCGCCCCTACAGCCACGATGCAAAAGAACCTGGACCCTGGCTGCTGCGGAGCCGGCTGCAGACCTCGCATCATCGATCGGCCCTCATCCTCCCGCTCTCTGTTCTCCTCTATGTGCTTCCTGCTTTCTGAACCCCAGAGAGGTGGGATTCAAAGTAGCGCACCCAGGTTCCATCATTTGGAGAAAGGCAGAGAGTGGATGTGCAAGGACAAGAAAGGCTTCCAGCCCACCCCCCAGGCAGGCTGGCGAGTGGGTTACTGGTGCTTAGGGAGACAGCTTAGGGCTGAAGATACAGATGCTGAGGTTACAGGCATCAAGACATTTTTGAACCCTAAAGAGGAGATCTGATCACTTAAAGGGAGAATGTGGATAGCTTGACATGAAAGCCCCCGGCTGATGAGCAGAAGTGATGGAAGGAAACCCAAGAGAAGAAAAGTTAAATGAAAACAAGAGAGTGAGCTGGGCATGGTGAAGAACGCCTGTAATCCCAGCGCTCGGGAGGCTGAGGCAGGAGGACCGTTGTGAGTTCAAGACCAGCCTAGGCTACAAAGTGAGCCCAAGGCCAGCCTGAACTGCATAATGAGACCTTGTCTGAAAAAGTCAAAAAGACAAGACAAATAAACAAACAAAAAACACAAGAGAGTGAAGTGATACAGAAGGGGAGAAGGAAAGGGAGACAATGGAGCAGCTAAGAGACTGGGCAAGAGAAACACTGAAACTAACCACTGGATTTGACGAATGTGGACTGATGAGGCGAACAGAAAGCGTGGGTGGAGGTGGGGCAGGAGGGGAAGAAACGGGGTGTTGGAGAGGATGAGACACAAGGGACGTGGCCCTGACGCAAACGGCCACCAGACTCTCACTCGAATCTGTTTCCAGATTAGCATTCTGGCAGCATTTCAATATACTTTTTCATCAGATAATTTAGCTAGTCTAGAGATGTTCCACATTTTCCAAGTTTTAAAACTTGCTTTGAATAAAACGCAAAACTAAAATTAGGTAGAAAAGTTGTAACAGAGATTCTGGTACCCTGTGAAAAAGCCACTCCAAAATACCTTTTGGTAGCTATGCTAGTCTACCCTTTAACTTACTTATAGTCTAGGATCTAGGTTCAAATCCTGGCTGTAACACGTACGTGACTCTAGGCAAGCGTCACATTTTTTCAGCCTTAGTTCTCCTTATGTTCCTTTCGCACACTGTGGGAGGTACCTTTATTTCTTCTCCTTTAGTACTCTTATGTACATTCTTTTATCTTAACTAATCATGCTGTAATTCCCACCATAATTTTAGCCTCTGTGGAGTAAGGACCATCCTTTATTCATCTTTGCATTCCCAAAGACATGCACTCAAGTTTATTGGAAAAAAGAATTATTAACATTTCTTTATCTTCAAAGATCATTTAAAAAGATTAAATTGTATACATAAGAGTTCAGTAACTATCACAGTTACTCATACGTAGTCTTGGAAAATTTTCTAAATGAGGAACATCTTGTACTCCTTATAATCAACCTCCTTTCAGTTAGTCAGCAAGCATTTCCACTCATTCAACAAACGGTCATGCTTAATACTGTTCTTTATTCACAAGTGAATAAAGCAAATCCTCTATCTCTACAGTGCTTAAACTGGGGGTGAAAGAGTAAAAAGGGGAGACAGACAATAAACAAATTAAAAGTGCTATTAAAAATGAAATGAGGTATAGGGATAGGATTATTTTTATGAGGTCTACACTGTTTTCGTACAGACTTTTGCCTCCTAATTAACATCCTCAAGAACTGCTATTCATCATTCCCTTCAAGCCAGGTGATAACCAAGAAAAATAAGTATATATCACAAGTCTTACGTGAGACAAGTATGGTTAGTGACTAATATGTTTGTAGCGTTTTCCAAGATCTGCTCCAGGAAAAGCTTCCTGTAGAAGAGATGCTTCAACTCACCCCACAGACAGACAAGTGCTGGCCAGGAGTAGGAGAGAGAAGGAAAAAGTGGAGTACAGCATGCGAAAGAAAGGGAAAGCTTGCAGCAGGCCAAAAGGCCAGCACATTTGAGGCACTGGAGCCCAGGAGGAACTAAGGTTTCACAAGTCTGTTGGGGTAGGACTCAGTTGGGAAATGGCTTTTTAAAAAGTAGGACACAATGCACACAAATATCAAGACATCACGTGGTACCCATTACTATGTACAAATGTATGTATCAGTTTAAAAATCTTATTTTTATAAGGCAGAAAAGTCAAAGATATGAAATTCCACACTAATTCCTATTCCCTATCTGCTTAACTACATTAAACAAATGATTGACTGTGAGCTGTAATGCTCTTGTGCTAGAGGTGGGGTCACCAGGACAGTGGGAGGGAGCTGCAGGAAGGGCTCCAGACGACCACAGTGCCAGTGTCCTCTAAGATGCAGCCTGTAATAGAGCCAAGGCTGTCCCGGAAGCCTGGCCGGAACCTCTCCGTGATGGTGCAGACCAGGCTGATGGGAGGAGGGGTGCACTGTATGTCTCCTCAGTCTCCTCAGTAGTGCAGTACAGGCACTGTTCTATCAGCTAGGAAAGATCTAGTTTTATGGTCTTTTGAAAAAGACTATGAAAATAAATCCGTTTTCCCAACTAAACATGATGATATACTGAGAGGACTATTTAGAGAAAGAATTTTAAAATGATTACTTTATATCAAGAATCCCAGGACAGCCTCACAAACTGAAAAATCAAGTTGAGCTTTTCATTTTATAAAAGAGAACATACTGTGGCCATTATTATCTCTGGAGGCACACTGGTTGGGCTGGAATCCCAGCTTGACTAGGGTACTCAGTGAACCCATGTCCAAGCAGCCTTGAACATGAAACTTATGTCTCTGTGCCTCAGTTTTCTTGGCTGTCACAAGGTAATGACAGCAGAAATCACCTCACAGGATCGTGAGGATTAACGAAGCAGTTCATGGGACATCCTTGCAATAGTACCTGGCCATAAATACTCGATACATATTAGCTATTATGAGTAACCTGATACGCATTTTACGAATTCACAATCAACCTATGTGATAAAAAATATGGTGAATATTTAATGTTTTAAAAAATATAGTACAGTAAAATATACATTGTCACTAATCCCTCTCAAACTATTTCCCCTTAACTCACTGTTCTTGCCACTTTATAAAGCAATTCTAGAAGTCCTCTCATGTCTTTAATTGTGCTATTGTGGCTGCCTTGACGTCCTGATTCAATTCAAAACATTTACTTTTCATGGTCATTCCGACTTTGGAGGAGAAACAGAAGTGGCAGATAAGGTGGACAAGGGCAGTCACGATGTTGTTATGAACCCATCTTTCCATTGGATGGCACTGGGCAGGCAGCAGTACTCACCATATTTTCAATCATGGCTCGTAATGATGGAAAACAGGACTTTCAAAACTTCTTCAGGAAGTTCTGAAGATGATGGGATAATGAGTTTGAAGTGAGATGGATTATTCTGAAGATGTTGAATGGCAATGTGTCTTTTACTATAATCAGTTTGTTTTTTTTTTTTTGTCTTTTTAGACAAGGTCTCACTATGCCATTCAGGCTGGCCTTGAGCTTACTTTGTAACCCAGGCTGGTCTCGAACTCACAACGATCCTCCTGCCTCAGCCTCCCGAGTGCTGGGATTACTGGAGTGCACCACCACACCCAGCTTACTCTAATCAATTCAAAAATTTTTTTATAAACATTCACTGTATATTTTCATCACACCTTGTGTTTTCTACAAAACCTCTGCCTGCAATCACTAAACCAAACAAAAAACTAAAAAAGAAAAAAAAGAAAAGCTTCAAAACAAAACAAAACAAAACAAAACAGAAAACAAAGTCAATACTCCCCCTGTCTTCCATAAGACGGAAAGAGCAGGCAGACTCACCAGTGGTGCCGACCGGACAGTTGGTGCACACAACCTCCTTTGTCTTGGGGACAACAGCACAACTTGAGCCCCCAGGACACGGACAAGGTTGGCAGTCAGAAGAGGTGCCCACAGTCGAGTCTCCATAGTAGCCGTCACTACACTTCTCACAGTGGGGGCCAGCCGTGTTGTCTCTGCAGTTACACACACCTACTCACAAAACAGGTGTGAGATGAGTGCACACGTGAATGAGACAAGAAGCATGTCTTTCCTAGCTGCTAAAGAGAAGGCCCAGCAGTGGCCAAAGATCATCTTCTCACCTGTTTCAGGGTCACAGGTCTCACTGTGTCCGTTGCAGGTACAAAGCACACAAGGACTGTATGGTCCAAGACCTGGGGTTTCTCTTCTGTAACCTGAGAGGCACGTCTCGCAAAACTGCCCTCCGTATCCCACTGGGCAGGTGCAGGACTCCACCCAGGTTGCAGGGAGCCCTGGCCCAGGACGAGCACTTGCCAAGGTGACATCATCCAAATACCCAGCACCTGTGTGCAGGGTGGAAAGGAGAATGAATGGCTGAGGTGCCTTCCATTTTCCAAAAGCTCATGAAAAGTCAGTAACAAAGAGTCACCAGACCCAATATTCCAACAAAAATCAGTTATTAGTTTGATTTGCCCACTACAGACTATAATTAGAAAATGGCTTATTAGTTATAAAACAGTACTATTTACTAATTTTAACAAATTTTCTTCAGGTCCAGGAAAGTAATTTTTTGTTTTGTTTTGTTTTTTTGTCTTTTTGAGACAGGGTCTCGCTAAGCAGTTCAGGCTGGCCTTGAGCTCACTTTGTAGCCCAGGCTGATCTCAAACTTGCAGTGATCCTCCTGCTTTAGCCTTTCGAGTGCTGGGATTACAGGCATGTGCCACCACACCTGGCTTTGAAAGTAGTTTTTGTAAATATATTATTTTTATATATAATTCATATACAATGTTGTAGTCTATATTATTCCTTTGAAATCACCATTAAGGATTTGGAAGAGATAGATAAGTTTCTATGTTACCATGCATCCTTTTATCTAATCATCTTCTTAAACGATCCTTCTGAATTGCGTCATTACTTACTTCTCTCACTATATGTCCCCCGGATCTTGATAGAGGTCAGGTTGTTTAGGAGCTTCTGAAATTCAAAAGGGGTAAGAGTAGGCCTCCATGGGTAATCTGTTGCTTCGTGGAGCCTGGAGAGAAAGGAAAGAAAGGGTCTCATTAACTTCTGTAATGTTAATTTCAGACGCAGGGATGCATTTCTCATTTGTGCCACCAACAATGACATGCTGACAATCTAAGCAGAAAGGAGACTGCTGGGTTGACAGTACAACTGAAAAAGGAAAAGGAAACAAAGGAAAGGTTCCTTTTACAAAGTCACCATGATAACCTAGAAGTTTTTCTTTAATATATGTCCTGAGCCAGATAAGCTTAGGCAAAAAAACCACTTTTGCAATGTCTGTCCAAAATGAAAATGCTTTTACAAAGCAAGTAGTCTTACCTGAAGACATACTTCACCGAGGTCTCACTAGGATAGGCGTTGCCCTGAGCGATCAAGGGCACGGACACTCTCAGGCCGGCTCCCTCAAGCACGAGGTCTTCTGCAGAGAGGCGTGTGTCTCGTCTGTCCACACGAAAGAAGAAGGAGAGATTCTGACCGTAACTCAACACCTGGTTGCCCAAGAACTTGGCTGGAATACAGACACAATGGTGGGCAAGAATGTGAGCATAAAACTAAAGAGAAGCACCCAGGAAGTCACACTAATTTCCAGCCTCACTCACCGGGGGCAACGAAGTACCTAGGGAAGTAGCTATCAGAGATCACAGAGATATCTTGCCGCTCAGAGGACCACTCCAGAGATGCCTCAGAGCCGTCTCTCTGCTCCACACGCCAGCCATCCTCATCTGTAGGCAGAGAACAGAAATACGAGAACTGTTTACACTGTAAACATCCTCAATCCAGATCCTCTATATCTTACAAAAATGCATAAGACTGCATCTTATCTACAGAAAGTCAACAATAAAAGTTTTTGAATAAGAGGTTCCTACAACAGTACATACACGTTATACCCTGTTGTATTCCATATGATGTCTTATTCACTGATTACTGCAGTAAATTCTACACAGATATGTATGTTTTCATTAAATTAAAGGATCCAACAGGAATCGTGCATATTAATGCACATGAAATGTTCCCATTATCAAAAAACCCTTGAAGTTACTGATTTGAAATGTGAAATTACACATGCTAAATGCGGTCTCAGGGCTCTAGGAGGTAGAAGAGTAAGATCAAAATTACCAGTCTGAAAGGTAGAGGATACGTCGTAAGCACTGTAGCCAACTGCATTTGTACAGACAGAAGAATGCCCGAAGCAGAAGCAAGGTGTGCAACCCCTGGGATTGGAGGGCTCCAGATTAAAAAATCCAGGTTTGCATCTGAAAATGATAAAGACGTGATTTTTTTTTAGCTTGTGATATGGTAACAGGTAAAACAACACAGCTGCAGGAAAAATGAGCTACCTCTCACAATTGAAGCCTTCGACATTGTCTTTGCAAACACATCTTCCCGTTTCCACATTACATTCATCTGTGCTGCCAAAAGGATTACAGGAGCATGGCCTGGGCGATGAAAAATGGAGTAAGACAATAAGGGAAGAAAGGAGAGAAAAGAAACCCCACTCTTAAGTCAATCCTTTGCTTTACATGTTAATAGATTAACATACAACACAAATAGGATGAAATGATGCCTACGGTCAGTTTTATATCTGGATTTTCACATCCAGATATCAAAAACTCTCCTTATTCTCCATACAAGCCAAAACCCTAGGGGCTCATCACAACAGTTATCCTTGACTCTTACTGGTAACTGTTACAGGGGAAAATGTTCATGCTGCTGTCAATAAGCCAAGATATCCATTACTACGAGTTTACTGTAGGTAAGACTCTGCCCTGCCCCCTTTTTCTGGGTTGGAAAACAACTTACCTGCATCCTGCCTCAGTGAGAGAATGGAATCCAGGCTGGCAACGGTCACACTTGTCACCCATCACTCCTGGTTTACAGCTGCATCTGCCATAACTGTCACACTGTGTGCTGAGAGAACCTAAAATTCAGTGAGTTCACTGTCAACCACAAGTCCCGGAGGAATCAAAACCAGTGTATCAAAAGAAAGACAAGTGGTAACAGCAATTGCTGAAACCAGTATGTGCTCTATAGATGATCACAATGGTGGGTGCGGGGCAGTCACATTTTAAACCACGACTCTCTCAAAATCATACCTTTTTAAACCATGATATTTTAATTTTCCAGATGCAGCCTAAGATGACTCTATTCACAGTGTTGAACAACACTTGGGAACTGTCCTGCCCCCAACAGTACCCTACACCCAAAACCAACCTCTTCTCTGGGACGCGAGCACTGGCTCTTTAAGGCCCACGTCTAGAATTTTAAGTCTGTGCAGGCGTGAATGCAAGGTCATGGTCAGACTCTTGACAAAGTAGGATGGTCGAAGAGTGATGCACATCTCCAGACAGACATCAACATACTTAAAGTAGTTCAGCCCTCTAAGGAGATGAGACTAAACAAAATCATTAACAGGGAAGATGCTTACACAGTCAAAGTTCAAATAGTCTCCGTGACCCTACTGCTAATTATTTACACAACCACGGCGCAGGCTACCTCCACCTTGTCACACGCACCAGGAAATCATCGAAAAGTTCAACTGGGTGACAGAGAGTGAAGGCAGAAGCAGAATAATCTACATGCTACAATAATGTGCGTCTTCCATACTCGGCTGTGCAAATGACCAGGAAGCAAACCTCTTTTGGGGGGGAGGGGGGCGGGTACAGGGAACATTCATTTTGTGTTTCACCCCATCAGGCTGAATGAGTCCTTCCTGTCGCTTACCAATAGGACTGCAGTGGCATGGAGAGCAGGCTTCTTGGTTCCCAAGGCGGAAGAAGCTCTCCCGGCACCTCTCACAGTTAGCACCATCCGTGTTATCCTGGCAGTTGGTACAGTGGCCCCCGTGGCCAGTGGAACGGTACAGTTCGGGGTCAAAGTAGCACTCCTGAGATCGACCATTGCAGTCACAGGCTGTTGGCCAAAACATACAAGTTATGTCAGATGAATACACCTTTAATTGTAGCATTTTAATAAACCATCATTTCCTATATCTTTGTGTCAGAGGTGGTGGTAGAGCGTGACCACCAGATGCAAAAACTAAGCAAAACGAAACAGTATGTCAATAAAAAGTTTATGCAACCAGGTGAGCTGCTTACTACGAAACAGCCTTATAAAAAACACACAAAATTCCTCCACTCAGAAAAAAATCTGCCTCCACAGAGGCAGACTCATATATAATTAAAAACTAAGCCAAACTACAATTTTCCTGACTCTTTACCCTTCGCTTTTACTACCAATTCAAAGAACAATGTGCTAATTTACCTACAGCCTGCAGTTTTAAGGTTTAGGTGGCAGATGGTTCAAACACACCAAGACACTAACTTTCAAAGTGCCAGATTACTTGGATAACCAGGCAGGAAACCCGCGATTCATGGGTTCAAAGGAGTGCCTCTGAAGGTGAAAGTAGAATTTAAGGGAAATGCAGACCCTTCGGATGCTTCCATCTCCTAGGAAGCCACAATTCCACCTGGGTCATCTATTAAGCGTAACTGTATTTTAAGAACAAGTATCGATAGTCCCAGAAAGTTTTTGCTGTATTTATATTAAGGTGATTCTTCCTCACAATTATGGATTCTATTCAAAGTACATACAGTATTTTGAATACTGAAGTTCTATTTGATTTCAGAGAAGGATGTTAACTGTCTTTTAATATCTTTTTTCATTCCTTCCTACAATCAGTTTTTAAAAGTAACATGGTAACTGACAGCTTAGAAACTTGAACCGCTGGCATCAAATCTTAAGAGTTTCGTTAAGTTAGTTTTACAGCTCTCTTTCCCTCATTCACTGGCTACTTCTCTTCCCTCAAGCCACCCTGGTCCACCCCACCTCAAGCACGCGGTGCTCCAGGACCTGGAAGCACGGCAATCCCTGAGGTCCCACTGCTCCAAAGGCAGAGCGTCAACAGCTAGTGTGAAAGAAGGGAGCTGTGATGTTCTCTTCCCTGGCCTCAGGACCCTGACAGTACTGTCGCAATACCCAGAAGCTTCACTGTCCCAAGCCTGTCAGTCCTGAATAAAGACCAAGGAAGAAAGCAAACTGACTTAGTCCCGCATCTGCCTTTGCACTGTAGCAGTCAGTTCGTTTGCTTGTGACAAATGTGTTATTTGTTGTTCTTATGTTTCCTGCCTAGACCAAAACTAGGACATCATGAAGCAGAGCACTTCTCAAACCCGTGTGTTTGTTTATTAGCATGCCACATCTAAGGAGCATTTCAGTTTTTCTTTTGCCAGTCCTTATCAGGCAACTTCCAGCCCTGCACATTTCAGCTCAGTCATGGAATTAAAGAAGCTCAAACAAGTCTCAGAAATGCTAGAGAAGGCTGTAAATTTTATCTGTGACTCTCAGACCTGCTGAAGGAAAAGATGCATAAGAGAATCTGTTCTAGGCAGCTCAATGAAAATAGTCATGAGAAAAGATTTCTGCCAGGAAGGTCTGCAAACTTAAGAGTGTTTTTCTTCTCATTTGCTTTATTTCCAAGACAGTCTGATGGAGCATATTTGTAAAGATAAAAGAACATTACAGCTGCCTTGAAAGTTTGTTATTGTTAAATCCTTGGCAAATCGTTATTGCATGGTTTCTTTCTCTTACGTGTTCTTTCTCTATCTGTTCAGAATAAACCATGGCATTATGAAGGGCTAAACAATATGGCAACTTTTTCGTTTTGTCATTTTCTAGGAATACATGCTCTATTCTTCCTCCCAAAGCCACCCAGCTCTATAAAAGAGGATTGGAAAAATTCTTCCCACTACACTCTTTAGTGAGACAAACGAAAACGAATTTTGAGAAACACTCCTTTGGACCACAGTCTCAGTCTCAAACTCACTGTGCTCGACACATGCTTGAGTAAAGGAGCATTGGTAGGAAGAAGCACACGCAGTCAGCCTTCTGCACTGACAGGTTCTGCTCCCACAGATTGACCAAGTGCTGACCAAAAATATTTGGAAAGGGGCTAAGGATTTAGCTCAGTGGTAGAATGCTTGTCTGT
>RJWT010046871.1:0-11398 GCA_004365215.1 Cuniculus paca | reverse complement strand
GGGTCCTCTGCTTGGTTCTCAGCGCCCAACAGAGGCGCCCTGGGGCTGCAGGAATTTGTGCTTTCATTTGGGGAGGAGAGCTAGGTATGCCAGGCACGTAGCAGCCTGCAGACTGTGATCAATCTCAGCTCTATGCCGGCCTGAGGATTAGTGACAACCCTTGCTCGGCATTGGCCTAGACTCATCTGCGTGGAACTGAACAGAATATGCAAATGCTCTTATTAAGGAATGGGTAGGGAAAGACACCGTTCAAGGGCGTGGGATGGGGCTTCCGTTTCCGTGTAGGATCTCGTGCCCTGACCTGCCAGGTAGCAGCAGCTGGCATCAGGGATGTGGAGCCCAGACTGAGAGGGGTCGAAGGGCTGGGGTTTGGCTGGGAGCTTGGGGGAGGTCCTATCCCCTCTGACGCTCACTTCATTGATGATCATTACCGATACTGCTGTTTCTCCAGACTCCTCAGTGAACAGAGCGTATTTTTACCTTTTGTGGTGGCAGAAAGAATTTTCCCCAGCGTATTTGTCATTTATATCTGTTTCTGTACTCATTCTCCACAGCTTTGTGAATTTCTTTTCTAAATTGACTTTTGGGCCCTTCTTATACACAAGGCCTTTTAGTGATCTGCTGGAGTAGTTTTTCTCGTTCATGGTTTATCTTAGCTTTGTTTACAATATAAGTTTTACAACTTTATTGGGCATAACTGGCATACAGTGGACTACATATTGAAGGTGTCGGATTGTGAGTTTCGGAGGAGACACACACACCGATGAAAACATCATCATGCTCAAGATGACATGCACTCTCATCTCCCTCCAAAGGGTCTTTGAACATCTCGGTAACCCCTCCCTCTTTCTACCCTCATTTCCAGACAACCTCCTTTCTGCCGTCAGAGGTTAGCTTACATTTTCTAAAATTTCATAGATGGAATTAGACAGTGTGTGTGTGCATTTCTTAAATCTGACGCCTCTGCCCCTCTCCCTGAGGAAAATGGTTTTGGTTGCACGTATCAACAGAGTACTCTTTGTTACAGAGCAGAGCTCTCTGCCTGGGTGTGCCTCAGTTTATCCCTTTGCCTATGGAGGGACATTTGGGTTGTTTTCAGTTGCCACCTATGAAAGATTGAGCTGCTGTGAAGTCTTTGGATATCAAGTAGAATTCTGACAGAAATAACAGCTTGTTTCACACAGAGGGAGATCATGGCCACAGAGGAGAAACGATCAGGATCCGGATGGCAAGCAGACGTGGTCGTGGGTGAGGGTGGCTGGCAGCAGGATAAGGGGAGAAGCAGGTTAGAGCCGGGCCTCAGGAGGCTTTGGAGTACTTGCTTAGGACTTTTATTCATGACACAAGGGACAGCCGTGACAATTTTCATTTAAGGTGAGAAAGACACAATAAGAATTCCAACCCTGTTCAGATTAATATTAATATCCCCTTAACCTGTATTTATTGAATGACCTGCCCAGTGATTGTTTTATTTTATTTTTTTGTGGTGCTAGGAATTGAACCTAGGGCCTCATGCATGTAAACTTGAGCTTTACCACTAAGCTATACCCCCAACCCATAAGTTTGCTTTTAACATTTGGACTGAGAAACACTTTCCCAAGTCCAGTAGCAGAGTCCCAGTATTTTGGAGAAAGGAAGCTCCTCTGGGACTCACATTTTCTCTTACTCATAAATAGCCTAAACATGCATTATCACAAGCTGTCCCTTGCCTCAGTATCCTTTACGCAGTGGAATTTCTGTATTCTAACAACTTTGGAAAATGTGAAAATGGATTTCTGGTAAATAAACTCTAGTTTCTCATTAACTTCCATTAAAGTTAGGGATGCATTACTGTAAAAACAACGACAACAACAACACCTTATTAAAGCAAAATGGCACCTTATAAAAGTCATCATGTGATAATCTGAAAACTCACAGGAGAGTCACATTCTTGGGACAGTCTCCTAGGGTTGAGTAGTCAGCCTCCCAGCTAGAGATAACCAGACAAATAAACATCACCATTACATTCTTTTGTTTGCCACTGACTGAACCCAACTAGAAGCCAGAGATCATGGGGAGTCTGCATATGGTCCATACGAGCAGACGATGTGATGCAGACAGGTGAAAATATACCTGGGACGTGTGAGACTCGGGACTGCATCACATCCTCATCCTCTGCCATGCTGATCCATGCTCCCCTTCACCTTGCTCTGAACTCATCCTTGATCTCCAGCTTCTGTTTGGATTTGGCCAGCAGGAGACACCACCAGGAGGATGGTAGGGTATTTATTCTCCTGGCTCCTTCCTTTCTGGTTGCTGCAGCCTGTATCAAAAGATCAAAGGCCACAGCTACTGTTAGGGAGAGCCCCTCACTCTACACCCCCATTCAGCTATTTTTCCATGTTCAGGCAACCAACACCTCCCCTCATCCCTTTGTCCAAGGATGGTACTGATGTTGCCATCTCGTTAGTTTCTTCCAGTCCTGCTGATGGCCTTGTGCATAGTCTCTTGTTATTTTCCCTTGGTTATGTGGTTTGCATTTCTCACCAGGACCCTGACCAGGTCCTTCCTTGCAAGTGAGGCAGGTCAGCCCATATTTTAGAGTAGGATTTGTGGTGACAGTTTCTCCCAGCAGTGCACCAGCTAAAAGGAACATCAGTTGTATTGTGACTACACTGACTAAAGATCATAGCATAAGAAAAGTGGGTCATTGGTTTCAGACTTGTTCTAATTTCTCCTTTAACAGGTGGCTCCATCTCTAATTCCCTGGTCCACTGTCCTTAATTAGGCTGCTGAAATGTTCTTTGTTACAGAGTTTTTTGTTCTTTTCAGAGCCCATCAACTTGCCCAACACCCCATTTAAGGTCGCCCCAGCATTCCTTGCCTGAGAAAGTTGTTTTCTGGGGCTCTTGGTAGAAAAGTCTCCTGGAAAGCTACATAGCAAATAAGATTTCCTCATGATTTCTGGACTTCTTCAATTGATGGAGGGATTGGGAAAGGGCAGACATTGCATTAATATTAGGGGAGTTGCATTTCCTTTGGAGGTCAGACACCTAAAGATACACCAAATACAGCACTAATCATAAAAATGTCAAAGACATTTGAACATGAAAATGAGTGTAAGCCAGGAGTAAGTTTATTTATCCAAAAGATACTTACTGCATGCATACTAGGTGCTGGTTCCATTTTAGGTACCAGGGAAAGAATTGTGCCTGTAGACCATTTCCAGCCTCATGATATTTGTATTGGGTTGGTATTAACAGGTGTAATTAGGTATTATTAGCTTATTAGCGTATTTGTAAATCTGCTAGCTAATTAACTAATTAACTACATGAATGACTGTTCAGCATACCCAGTGGGGATTTATTTGGTCTGGTGAGGTCCCCTGGAGACAGGTCCCCTAGAGCATCCCGAGGCTGAGGTTAACACTGAGGAGTGTTGGTCTATTGGTGGAGACAATGTCGAGCTCTGTCACATGTCATACCTGCAGTATAGCGTGCTGTCAGGCAAAGTGCATCCTTCATGATAGTAACAGGGACAGGCTGTGCAAGAGAAGCCGGCCTGTGGAGCCTGGCCGTGGTACTCACTGTCTGTGACGATGGGGGCATACAAGACCTGCTCTATGCCTTTGTTCATTGATTGTCCAGCGGAATGCCTGGACAATTTACTTTGCAGCTAGGCACTGCCTCCCCAAGTGCTAGGTGATCATGTGCACAGCCCTTGTGGCCCTGACAGCATCTCTGTGGTTCAGTTATTTTTGTACACTTTGCATTCTCTTCATCAGATGCATACACTTGGTGATTCCTGAAACAATTAGAACTTACTGAATGCTTACAATAGGTTAGGTGACACTGTGCTGACCCTCAACACCGGAACTATTCTCCAAGTTTTGCAGTCGAGAGAATGAACGTACAGAGAATGTTAAGAAAATCGGGTAAATTGGTACAAATAGTAGGAAGTGGAGTCAGGACTTGAACCTATGTGTCTGGTTGTGGAACCTGTGTGCTAATGACTGCACTGTTCTGTCTCTCAGGAATGGGTTTAATGAAGTCCTGCATGGTGGCAATAACAGTGGGGATATGAAGTGGGTACAGAAAGCTACAGGTCCTCCTATTGTCTGAATTGGAGAGGGATGCAGCCTCTTTATGTCACTAAGCCATTTCATTCATTTGGTTCCAAGCTGTGTTCTATGCCTGTTACATGCATTTTGAAGACATCACTACTGTCCCCTTAGGGTAGGAAATTTGCTTATTCTTTTTCCTCTAGTCACAAAGATCTATCTAGGTTTCCCTTATACTTTTGCAAAAAATAGGCATTGAATTATGCCATGGTGAGATGAACTAATGTGCCAATCATCTGCACTCTTGTCCACTCCTTCTCCAACCCTAGGAGGCTACGAAAACCAAGAGGCAGTGGATGAGGGCTCTATGGGAAAGAATCCCAACCTGGAGCTCAGAAGTCAGCCTCAGTCTCAGTTCTGTCCTTTTTTTTTATTTTTATTTTTATTTTTATTTTTATTTTTATTTTTTCTTTTTGAGACAAGGTCTTGCTATGCAGTTCAGGCTGGCCTTGAACTCACTTTGTAGCCCAGGCTGGTCTCAGATTTGCAACGATCCTCCTGCCTCAGCCTCCCAAGTGCTGGGATTACAGGCACGTGCCACCATACCCGGCTAACAGTTCTGTCTTTTAACCTCTCTGAGTTTCACTTTTCATTTGTACAAACATAAAAGTCTTTACCAGTTTGGCATTTCCGATTCATAATATTTCTGTCTTACCAGCCTGACTTTATTGCACAAACATTTATTTGAGAACTGTTCTGTGCTAATTATACAGCTAAGTACGAGGTAGACATAATCTTTGCCCTTAAGGAACTCTTGGTCGAGTGGAGTTGGAGAATTGATATCCTGGGAGGCAGATGAGCAGGCATCAAAATAACCTGAGGTCCTGGTGCTCACCTCTGACTTACAGAATTAGGATCTCTGGGGTTTGTTTTATTTTATTTTTGATGCTGGTAATTGAACTCAGGGCCTTAAACCTACTGACCAGGTGCTCTGTCCCCAGCCCCAGATTCTCTGGTTCTTATGCACAGTAAAGAAGCCTTGCCAGGCTGTATTTGGATGGAACAGATAGATTACCCAGGGATGAGCGCCTGCCCCAGGGTGGGTGCACACATCTCTCTACCACCTCCATGATTTTTGCCACAACTGCCGTATTGTTTACTTGGTACTTTTCTTCATATGCACACACCTAAGTTGTTGTCTTAGTTACTTTCAAGAGACAACTAATTGTTGTCTTAGTTACTTTCATCATTACTGGAATTAAAATACCCAGCATTTGCAACTTAAAGGCAGGGAGATTTATTTCGGCTCACATTTCAGCACAAAGCTGGCTGGCTTCAAGGCAGGACAGCATGGCAGAGGGGCATAGCAGAGAAGAGCTGCTCACAGCACAGCAGACATGAAGGGAGGAGCCCGGAAGAAAGCTATAAGCTTCCGGGTCACACCCGCAATGACCCAGTTCTTCTAATCAGGCCCAACCTCTTAACAGCAATCAGCTATAATGCCCTTATAATCTAATCACCTTCCTAAGGGCCTGCCTATAATCACATGAGGTTTTAGGGCAACATCTGGATACAAAACATAATAATTATATGTATTTAAAGCAAAAACTTCATTGCCATAAATGTTGATGGAAAGCAAACATTGCTTACCACACTAGCAGGCAATTTTAGCAAAGGGAACACAATGAGAGAACATGTTATGCAATGCCAGCAAGATAGAGCTAAGAGCTTTGGCTACAGTTTCCCAGTGAAAATGGGAAATTAGCAAGTATGACAGACATGGGAGCTTGTGTTTAGAACAAGGAAGCCCAGCTCCTGAAAAGGAGGTCAGTTCGATAGTGTTGATACCAAGCACTTGAATACGAAACAAGATGAGAGTTGCAGATGTATTTTCTTAACGTCTCTTCAGAAAACACCTTACATAAACCAGGGTATAAAACAGATTAACAACAATGGCAACAACAATACAAAAAGCTAGGTAGCTGCTCTGGAAAACAGGCAGGGCAGGGATACATTCTGCACCATGTCTGACCCCAAAGCACCACACTGCTCTTGGAGAGCTCTGATATGAGGGACCAGGGAAGTTCCTGGGCCCTGGCAACTAGTGTGGGCACAGTGACAGGTCCTCCTGTCTCTAGCAGGGACCCTAGAAGCATCTAGATGACAGGCGAGGGAGTCACTAGAAAAGTTTGGCCACAAGTAGGGGATTTGTGAGGGGTTTTCTGACCCAGGATTGAGGTTATTTTATTTGATATCAGTGGTCTCTTCCTTGGCCTGGAGCACATGGTGGGTTTGTCCTTTTGCTTTGGGAAGACACAGCCCTGTGCAGGCATTTCAGATCTTATAGAAAGAAATACTCAGGGGCTTTGGGGTTAACTGTGGCCTGGCTCCTGTCCCTTGGCCTTGGTGAATCAGGGAGTCAACAGAGCCCAGAGAGAGACATCATGTGATCATTTTTAAAGGATGACTGGTGGCTGCAAACCAACACTCCTGCACCCCACCCCGGGAACAGTCCAGGTGATTTGGTGTCTTTGATTTTGGGAAAAAACCAGAGTTAGGCTAAGTAGTCATTTAGCATGAGAAGTTTAGTGGCCAACTGAAGTGGCTTCTGTGGTGTCCTTTCCAGGTCCTCTTTTGGGGACCAAAGCTCCCTTCCCTACTTCCTGTGAAGGATAGGCTGTGAATGGTGCAAGGCTGTCCTTGCTGGGACTGGCTCTTGACCACAGGGATCTGCCTCTTACAAGGTCCCATCTCTCTCTCTCTCTCTCTTTTCTCTTTTCTCTTCTGTCTTCTCTCTCTCTCTCTCTGTCTCTCTCTGTCTCTCAGTGACTGGCTGATACAAGAATACAAGGGCCAAGTCCACTTGTCTTAATTTGGGATAACTCTGAAAAGCCATCCCATCCCCAGAAAAATTGGTTTGGGTCTCAGTTGCATCTGTATCCTGGGCCAGCTCCCATATTCCTGTATTCTTGGTGACATCATGCTATGAAACCAGACAATAGAATTAGGCAATATTAAGTTTCCAGGAAAGTGAATTTCCCTGGAGGAATAAGGGTGCCTCCTTTATGGCTTGTTTTATACAGAGCTGCAAGAGCTGCAGAACCCCTCTTCAAAGCGTTCCATCCTGGGTGACTCAGCCCTGTACTCAGGGGACAACCAACCACGTCTGATTCAATCCATGTACATCCGAGTGCACACATTGCAATTCAAACACAAAAGCAGCAGCACGGGGAGCGAGTGTTTAGCTGTGTGTACACCTGTCCCAGGTGCAGCCTGGACTCCTCCTGAATGGCTCAATCTTACCTACCCTGCAGTTCTTGGCTGTCTCTTCCACCAAAGACCCAGTTGCTTCCTCTGTCACCTGTCTTCTAACACGGTCATCTGTCTCTGCCTTCCCTTGCCGAGGGCCAGAGTCTGGCAAGTCCTCTAGAATGTCTGCTGCTGCGCCAGCTGCAGCAGCCCCAGCGTCCACGGGTGACTTGACACATGCCACAGGCACAGGCCTTGGTTTCCCCAGTGGCTTCCTGGAGGAGCTGGATGATGCAACCTGGAAGTGTAGGGGGTTATGCTGTCCCATCGGTCGAACTGTGACAGTGAGTCAGAGGAGTCAGGAAAGAATTAACAGGTTATTGAGTCACATAGTCCTCTGCCCTTCCCCAGGCCCTATGTAGCCTGTCTGTGTCAACCCCGCTGCTATAACAAAACACCATAGGGCGAGTGGCTGATAAACAGCAGACCTTCCTTCTCTCAGTGCTGGCACCTGGGGAGTCGGACATCAGGGCACTGGCAGATCTGGTGTGTGTGTGTGTGTGTGTGTGTGTTTGTGTGTGTGTGTGTGTGTGTGTGTGGGTCTTCTTGCTTCCTAGGTGCTGTCTTCTTCCTGCATCCTCTCCTGGCAGAAGAGAATGATCCCTCTGTGATCTTCTACCAGAACGCTCAGTTCATTCACAGGGCTCCACCTTCCCAACCCTGTCACTTTCCTAAAGCCCCAACTCCCAGTCCCGAAGCCTTAAGGGTTGGGGTTGCAGTGCATGAACTCTGGGGGGACACTCACATTTAGACTGCAGCACGATCTTTCTGGAGACTTTCTTGTGACTGAGCAACCAGTGGTGCTATTTTGTGAAGCTGGGTAACACATCCCTTCTATACATAGTCACACGTGGCTGTGCTATTCCCTTCCACAACTCCAGACCGGGGACAAAATCAGTGAGACCTGAACACATTTTTTTCTCGTAAGAAAGAATGTAATTAGCTCAGAACCTTCACATTTTACTGGGCTAATTTTAGCCTTTTACTGGGCTAACATAAGCCTTTCAGACTTAGTGGTATCGCTTTTAACCTTTGTGCAGCCCACAGCATAAGAAGGCAGAGGAGAGAGATGCGGGCCCTCCGAACTGCTCCAGAGCCACCGTGACACTGACGCTGCTGCTGAGCACTGAGACATTATTTTCTCATCAAAATGCGGCGAGTACCTGGTGTGCTGAGTTCGGAAGCCCATGGGAACCGGGACACGGCTGTATTTCCACCCTTCTCCCTCTGCGAGGCCTGGTGGTTCTATCACCAATAAATGCATCAGTGCCCAAGATTTGCTTCGGGCCCTGTGTTCCCAGGAACCTAGAGCAAGACAGCAAGTGAGAGCTCTTGCGTACATTTAAATGATATTCTGTGTTTCAGTGCTGCATTTAGCATCCGAATGTGTATGAGATACCAACACACATATTGCCGTGGAACTGGATGAATAAACAAACGGAGGAAACATCTAGAGAGGTGGTCAGGGCTGTGGAGTCGATGCAATGTTAAAATGAATGCCTTAGCTGGACGTGGTGGTGCATGCCTATAATCCCACCACTCTGGCAGGCAGAGGCAGGCAGATTGCACGTCTGAGCCCAGCCTGGGCCATTTAGTGACCTGATGAAGCCCTGTCTTTAAATAGGAATAAAAAAGGGCTGGGGATGTAGTTTAGTAAAAAGCCCTGAGTTTAAGACCAGCACCACAAGAAACAAAAACCAAGAATGAAACAAAACAAACCCTCAAGGCCTCAAATAAAGAAAACAAAACAGAACAAAATCAAAACCACACAAAAAAAGATGTACTTGTCCTCTATTGCTGCATTACAAACGACCACACAATATTGTGGCTGAAAACAGCAAGTGTTTATTACTTCCCAGTTTCTAGGTGGGTCAGGAACCTGTGAGGAGCTTTAATTTAGCTGGTGATTCTGCCTTAGGAGGCCATGGTCAGGGTAGGCATGGGAGGAAGCCCCAGGCCCAGTTTGTGGGGTGGGCGCTGCCTCTAGGATCAGTCTGCTGGTGTTGGCGCGCACAGGTCGATGCAAGGCAGCCTCGTGACTATCATTTCTGCCATTGTTTATCCTTTTATTTTTGAGACAAGGTCTTGTTATGTAATTCAGGCTGGCTTTGAACTCACTAGGTAGCCCAGGCTGGACTTGAACTCAAGGCAATTCTCCTGCCTCAGCCTCCTTAGTGCTGAGTTTACAGGCGTGCCCCACCACACCAGGCACCAAATTCTGTTCTTCAGAAGTGAGTCAGTAAATCTGCCTACACTCGGGGGAGGTGATCACACAGGGTGTGAATGCAGGGGTTATTTTCGAGGCTGCCCACCCAGTCCCCACATGTGTTATCCCACAATCCCCTTGCATCGATT
This sequence comes from Cuniculus paca, assembly GCA_004365215.1. Taxonomy (NCBI): domain Eukaryota; kingdom Metazoa; phylum Chordata; class Mammalia; order Rodentia; family Cuniculidae; genus Cuniculus; species Cuniculus paca. The sequence continues at coordinate 1,695 of RJWT010046871.1, read as the reverse complement.
CCAGCAATTACTCAGCTAAAGCAGAACAATTTCTGCTATTTTTGTTTTCAGTGGTGCAGGATCTGAACATCCTGACTCTCCCAGCTTTGTTGGTGACAGGATTTTGTGAAGTGCTGGGGCAAGTGTGGCATTCACGTGGATGCAGAGGTGGGTGGGTGCTGGGAACAGCACGGGCACAGGGTACCCTGGAGCACCCTGAGGGTGAGGCTATGGGACGGAGAAATAAACACTGGGCTTTCCATGCTGCTCAAGCCATCTCGCCTTTGAAAAGAGGCAGGGGAGGACTTAGCACAGCACTGGTCACTCTGTGTGACCTGCTGTGAGTGAGGGATGTCTGGAGTGTGAGCTGAGGGAGATGGGGTCTCTGTCTTCCACCTGGAATTTATTCACAGGTGACCATGGCTGCAGGCGATGCCACGACTACACGAGGACACTTGGGAACCGTCATGCGTGTTCCAGAGCTGTGAGCGAGTGCCCCACACCGGCATTAGCTGGGAAGAAGGCAGGGCAGCCTCTGGCCACCAGGCTGGGCCGGCTCCTGGGTGCAGTCGGCATCTCGGTCCTTCCACAACCCCAGGCGCCCAGAGGCACTCAGGAGTAGTGTTTAAATTAACTGGATTATTTAGAGTAGTTCTATTTTATTTTATTTTTTTGGTACTGGGGATTGAACTCACGACCCCTTGCTTGCTGGCCAGTCTCTTGTGCCACTGAGCTACATCCTCAGTCTAGTGCAGTTTTAGAGTCACAGCAAAATGAAGTGGAAGATTTCCTACATATCTCAAGCCCACTCCCGGTTTCTAATCCTGCTTTCTGAGTGTGTGTGTGTGTGAGTGTGTGTGTGGTGCTAGGCAGGGAGACCGAACCCAAGGCCTTCACCCTGAGCTGCATTCGCAGTCCTTTTTATTTTTTATTTCGAGACACTAAGTTGCTGAGTTGCCCAAGTTGGACTGGAGCTTGCGATCCTCCGGCCTCAGCCTCTCAGAGTGCTGGTATTATAGGTCTGGGCTACCATGCCTGGTTTAGCAGCAGGTTTTTAAACATTTGTTTTGGAGCAAAGCAGGGATTTGGGGAAGAAGAGGTTGCGGCTTCTGGAGGAACCCAGATGAGATTCTCAGTCTCACAAAGACCACACCAAGTCCCACTGTCACAGCAGCGGAGTCCCCAGCTGCTGGTGGACCAGGCCCAGGGTCATGCCGCAGTAGCTATGACCCTGCTTAATCTCACCCATTTGCTTTTCTCTTCTATTTATTTGTTTGTTTGTTTTGATTCATATGATTTTTTTTTGAGATGGAGGCCTCTCTATGTAGTTCAGGCTGGCCTTGAACTCACTATGTAGGCTGGTCTCAAACTCTAGGAGATCCTCTTACCTCAGCCTCCTGAGTGCTGGGATTATGGGCGTTTGCCACCATGCCTATTCCATTTATAGTGTGTGGAAGTGTTTATCTGGTTTTTGAGTCAAGCTATGCACTTAAATGCTATTTATTTATTTATTTATTTATTTATTTATTGTTATCTACATTGCTATCATCAGTGCTGAGAAGTAGGTCCCTAACTATGCCATCTTGACTACAAGTCTTTCTGAGTTTGTCTTGGGATCCAGTTATTTCCTTTTGGGTGTGAGTCATCCAAAACCTCTGATCTTCTGATCCCAAGAGTTGAGTCTTATCAAAGGCAGTCTCTTTCTTTCTGATGCTT
>RJWT010046870.1:0-11322 GCA_004365215.1 Cuniculus paca | reverse complement strand
TGTTTGCAAAGTATATGACAAAGGACACAAGTAAGAAAAAAGAACAGCCTGTAAATCAAGAAGAAAAAAACCCAAATAGAAAAATGGGCAAAGCATATAAACAATTTATGAATGAGGCAAAATAAACACCAGTAGACATAAAAAATGCACACCCACAATAGCAATAAGGGAAAAATAAAATGAAACTCCATCACTTGTCAGAACTTGATAATACATGTTTTTTTACAAGAGTGTAGGAAATATGTATGTTCAAGAATTTTTGGTTTTGGAGATTGAACCAACTATTTTGAAGGGCAATTTGACAACACTGATTGCAATGTTAGAAAATCCAATAATTCTACTTTTCAGTAGCTATTCAGTGACACGCCCTCCAAGGAGACCCATGTGAGTATGTTAACTGTAGCATTATTTATAATGGTATAAATGGAAATGTTTTCAACATTTGGCTATGTTGTGACATATGTCAGAACTTCATTATATTTTATGGCTAAATAAGAGTCCACTATAGGTATCTACATACATATTTTGTTTATGCATACACCTGTTAACAGGCTCTAGTATTTCCAGCTTTTGGCTATTGTACCATGAAAATATAATATATACCAGTAGAGAAGTATCTGGTTAGTCTCTTGTTTTTTAGTTTTGACTATACACCTAGGAGCAGAATTGCTAAGCAATATAGTAATTCCATTATGTTTAACTTTTTTGACAACTTGCTAAACTATTTCTCAAAGTGACTGCATCATTTCAAATTCCCATCAGCCATGAATGAGGGCTCCAGCCTCCCCACCTAGTTACCAGTGCTTGCTCTTCATCTCATTTTTGATTACAGCCTCTTCGCAGTTAAAAAGTCCTATGTCAAGTAGTTTTGATTTGCATTTCCCTAATGACTAACAATGCTGAACATCTCTTCAGGTACTCATTTTTGTAGTAAGTGTTTATTGGAACATGGCCACACTGAGTTACTTACCTATTTTCAGTGGTCTTTTATTCTATAATAACAGAGTTGAGCAGTGACACAAACCTAACATATATCAAGTTTAAAAAAAATTTGAACTCTTATACTAGACCATAAAAGCCCTCAGTTATTTAAAAACATGAAATAATTCAAAAGATGGCCTTTGTTCAAAATAGAATTGGACTAGAAATCACAAAACATGGAAAATCTAAAATATTTTGAAATTAGGAATAATGTGGAAGTTAAACAATACATTTGTAAATAATCTGTGAGCCAAAGAAGATAAGGGAAAACTAGAAAATATTTCTAGCATTCCAGCAGACAAAGGGAGACACTGCTCACCGATAACCAGCTCAGAGGGAAGGCAGAGGCAGACCCTACTCCGCATGCATTCCAGCAGCCCTCAGGAAGCTTCCATCCCAGGTAACCAGCAAGGGTGGGGAAAAACAGAAGCAGGCCCTACACCAGAGCTCCCAGTGGCCACCATTGGATATCTTTAGCCAGCACTAGCCAGGAAAACCAGTCATGCTCCAGAGAAATTGTAGCCAACATGGGAGGTTCCCAAAACCCCACTACCCGCTTGTTTGGAAGAACTCAGGAAAACGTCAAGACAAAGAAACAAAAGGCAGTCCCTGGACTCCAACCGAAGCAGAGCAAATCCAGGAGATGAAAACATGGAAGAGATCAGGAGTCACATACCTGAAGTTTCTGCAGTGATGACAACTGAAGTAAAGAGACAACTCCATGAGGCTATAAAAGAAATTAGAACAGAAATACTATCTCAGGTAAAAGAAATGGAAAACATAATAAAAGAATTGCTAAGCTTCTCTAAAGAAAACATAGATAAAAAAATAGAGGAGCAAAGGAAAATGAGGGAAACCATGAATGAACAATATAAGAGAGATTTTGAATGCATGAAACAGATTCAAAGAGATATCCAGGAAATTAAAAACTCCATTGAAAGCTGGCAAAATCTCTTGAAAGAAACTGAAGATAGACTTTCAGACCTTGAAGACAGGTGTGCAGCTTGTGATCAGGAAAGGAAAGACCTCTTAAAAATAATGAGGAACCAGGAAATAACAATTCAAAGACTGCAAGATGATGCAAAGCAAAATAATTTACAAGTGATAGTATCAATGAAGAAGCAGGGGTCAACACAAAAAACATAAAAATTCTATTTACAGAAGTACTAGCAGAAAACCTCCCAAACATCGGAGAAAGATGTGCAATTCAGATAAGTGAGGCATATAGAACTCCAGCTAGCCATAACCAAAGTAAATCTACATCCAGACATATAATAATCAAGATCCCAGAAATTCAATACAATAACAGAATATTAAAAGCTATTCAAGAAAAGAAACAGATCACCTATAAAGGAAAACCCATCAGAATTACAACGGACTTCTCAACACAAACCATTAAGTCAAGAAGAGCTTGGAGTGAAATATTTCAAATCCTCAAAGAAAACAACTTCAACCCAGATTGATGTATCCTGCAAAACTATCTTTCAAAATTAATGCAGAAACAAGATACTTCCATGACAAAGAACAACTGAAGGAATTCATGACTGCCAAACCAACCCTACAAAGAATATTGAAGTACTTTTTTTTTTTTTTGCAGCACCGGGGATTGAACTCACGACCTTGCACTTGCCAGGCAGGTGCTTCGGCCACTAAGCTAGATCCCCAGCCCTTGTGTTTTTGAGACAGGGTCTCACTATGCCATTCAGGCTGGCCTTGAGCTCACTTTGTAGCCCAGGCGGGCTTTGAACTCACAATGATCCTCCTGTCTCAGCCTCCCGAGTGCTGGGATTACAGGTGTGAGCCACCACGCCCAGCTTTGAAGTACATTTTAGAAAGAGATAAAAAAGACCATGGTTCCAGGAAGAGTGGCGGTGGGGAGGGGGGGATCACCAAGCGGGACAGACAATAGAATGGAGGGGAAAAGTACACAGCCAATGGCAGGAAAATAGCATGGCAGAGATGAGCCAGTGCATGTTGGCCATAACCATTAATGTAGATGGCTTCAATTTGCCAATAAAAAGAAACACAGAGTGAATCAGGAGACAAGATCCGTCAATATGCTTTATCCAACAAACAAATTTAACTCAAAAGGGAATTCACAGATTAAAAGTCAAAGGAGAGAAAACAATGCTTTATGTGACAGGGAACCAGAAAAAAACAGTAGGGGTAGCTTGCCCATCTGCTGCAGAATGGAAAGGAAAGATATGGCATTTCTATACAATGGAAAGCTACTTAGCTATAAAGATAACGTTGAGACTCTTGTAGGTAAATGGATACAACTTGAGAGCATGTTCATGGGTGAAAGGGTTCAGAGTCATATGGGTGAACATGGTATTGTCTCCCTAGTATAAGAAACTGGGGAAAGTTGTGGTATCCAAAATACAAAATACAGATTGCGAAGGTGAAAGGGGAGGACATGTCTCCAAGGGGAAGGTAATGGCCATTGATAACCTATAATTCTGCTTTGAAGTCCTGTATTGTTCTCATGGTTCTGTTTGGCTTGGTTTTATTATTTAGTTATGTTTGATTTTATTATATTTGATGGCATGGACAGCTGTTGCAAAAATAACAAAATGGATTATAGCAGTCATTATTGATTTCCTATTATCTTGTTCCAAAGTCTTTATTGCTTTGTTTTCTTTTGATTTTATTCTATTTTGCTTTGTTTGATTTTGTTATATGTGATGGTCTAAGCAGCTACTTTGAAGATAAGATGCATCATGATAGCCTCTGTTGTATTCCTACAGTCTCGTTTGAAGTCCTGTATTGCTTTCATTGTTTTCTTTTGATTGGTTTTATTCTGTTCTGTTTTATTTGATTGTATTATACCTGAGGGTATGGGCAGTTATTTTGAAGTTAACAAGAGGCATTATGGTAGCCATTACTGATTTCCTTTCATCTTGTTATGAGGTCTTGTATCATGTTCATTGTTTTGTTTTGATTGACTATTCCCTTTTGTTTGTTTTTATTATGTCTGATGATATAAACAGCTACTTGAAGACAAGAAGATACATTACAGTAGCCACGGTGGTATTTCAACTTCCTTGTTTTGAAGTCCTGTATTGCTTTCATTGTTTTGTTTTTATTGTTTTTATTGTGTTCTGTTGTGTTTGATTTTATTGTGCCTGATGGTATGGGAAGTTATTTTGAAGACAGCAAGGGGCAACATGGCAACCATTGTTGGTGTATTTTTATTTTGTTTTGAAATCTTGTATCACATTCTTTGTTTTTTGTTTTGATTGAACATTCTGTTTTATTTTGTATTTGTTTTATTCTTTAAAAAAAAAGAAATTAGAAATTAAATTAGAAATTAAAAAAAAGAAAAAAGAAAATATTTCTAACCTAGTGACAATAAAAATATTACAGAAAAATATTTATGGACATAACCAATCAATCCATTGGTTGGAAAAAAAAAAAAAGAAGACGAAAAAGCAATGCTTCTCCCCAAATTTGGAAATAAGGCAAAGATCTCTATCCCTGCCAGATCCCTCAGTGTTGTACTGGAGACTGACCAGAACAATCAGGCAAGAAAAGTAAATTGAAGGCACAGAAACTAGAAAAGAAATAAGTAAATTGTCTTTATAGATGTTATGAGAATCTATAAACCCATTATAGTGAGATTAATGAATTTTGCACCATTGCAAGATACAACTTTACTATGCAAAAAATCAGTTGAATTGTCAAGTGATCACTTGTCAATCAGATTGGCAATGGACAATACAAAAAATGAAATTAAGAAATAAATTTTTCTTCTCAATATTAAATATAATAAGATACATAGAAATAAATGTGGTGTAATGGCTGAACAGTAAAAGCTATAGAATACTGCATTAAAAAATTAAAGAAAATTTCAATACATGTTCAGACATTACAATGTTTTAAAACTAGATTATAAGATGTTTTCTCAGCTCCATAATTTCATAAAAACCACAAAACTATACACTTAAAATTGGTGAATTTTATGGGATGTAAGTTATACCTCAAGGAAGCTATTGAAGTATAAAGAAGAGATTCTTTTTAAATGATCTTTCTGGATATAGGTATTTGAATGCATTTGTGCCAGCCAAATTTTATGTTGATACTTTTAAAATAAAAATTGAAGTAATATGAGGGTTTAATAAAAACTGAGATTTTTTTTTTTTTTTGTGGCATCAGGGATTAAACTCATGACCTCATGCTTGCCAGGCAGGCACTTAGGCCACTGAGCTAGATCCCCAGCCCTTGTCTTTTTGAGACAGGGTCTCACTATGCCATTCAGGCTGGCCTTGAGCTCACTTTGTAGCCCAGGCTGGTCTCGAACTCACAATGATCCTCTTGTCTCAGCCTCCCGAGTTCTGGGATTATAGGTGTGAGCTACCACACCTGGCTAAAAACTGAGATCTTTTTAGATTTCTTCAGTCTGTTTTAAAAACTAACATTGATTATAGATTTTTAACTTTAAAACCTTAACAAATACAATTATTTTTGTGTTTACCACTTTAAAAAACTTGGACTGTGCATTTTGTTAGTGTTATTTGTTAAAACTAGTATCTCCTGGGCATGGTGATGCATGCCTATAATCCCAGCACTCGGGAGGCTGAGGTAGGAGGATCTTTTCCAGTTCGATTCCAGCCTGGGCAACAAAGAGAGCTCAAGGCCAGCCTGAACTGCAGAGCGAGACCCTGCCTCAAAAAGACAAAAAAAAAAAACCCAAACCCGAACCCGAACCCAAACCCAAAAAGCCAGGGATTTAGCTCAGTGGTGTAAGAGCACAAGGTCGTGAGTTCGATCCCTGGTACCAAACACAACAACAACAACAACAAAAACTAGCATCTCCTGTGTTGATTACCATTTTAAAAGAAAAATAGTGTTATGGATCAAAATGAAGTCAAACTATATCTTTACAGGTTCTAATTATTTCAATGATTGGTATGGGAAGAAACCGTTATACTGAAGAAGTCTCTTCATCTGATGGAAGTTGGCAAGTAGCAGATTTTCCACAGCAAGGGACCCTTTAATTATTGGTCTAGTCAGTGTGAAAAATTCCCACATCACAAAATCCCTCCATTCAATATCTTCCTCTTAGGTGGGGAAGTTCCCTGTGAAGCAGCATCTGTCATGTTAATTCAATTATTTTTCAAGAAATACAAAATTAACTTTTGGGAAACAAGTTTGATTCGAATCTGTATGATTTTCATTTTGTTGTGTTCTTAGAAGAAAAATAAAGCAACTTTTATTTGGTGCCTACTGACAATCTGAACCTATGTCTTTGAAGTCCATGCTGGGAATTCTGTGTGCCTGTCACCTTTGAAAGGTCCTAATGCTCCATGGTATTCTTCACACTCTGATGACAAGAGATCAAGAGATCGGCCTGTGGGTGGGGGATATAGCTTAATGCAAATGCCCTGGAGTTCAATCCCCAGTACTGAAAACGAAACAAGCAGTAAATATCATCAGGTATCGAAGTAAATGCTCAAGCTACAAACTCACGTTCTCATTTCTGGATATGATACAGACGGTGTCACAGACCATTCTCTGACACTGCAGCAGTTGATTCTGAAATTTCTTACCTCCACTTTCTTGGGTAGTAATCCAGGCAACTGATAAGGAGACTGTTGGAGTATTTCCTACTAGCAAGTGATCAAGTGGACAATCCTTTGTTTTTTTATTATTACTATTATGAAACAATTTATTTGCAAATTTTAAACTTTTGCTATTTAAAAAATGGATTGTGCATTCCAATACATTAACAACACAGTAGAAAAATCCTAACACAAAATGCTAAAGAACATGAACAGATCATTGATAAAGGAGGGACTATGTGCTGAAGTACATATGAAAAAATTGTAATTAAAGAAAGTATCATCCAGTGTGAATGCAAATTTTTAACGTGAATAATTTAATGAAATTTAATACAAAACCCATCCTATTTAGTCATCAAAATAATGCACACTGCTGATAAAGGTGTTGGAAATAAGCACTTTCAAACAGTGACTGTTGGATGGCAGCAGGTTTGTACGAGCATCAATAGGACAGCAAAGTGGCCCGCAGAGCACTTCAGAACCTTTATCCCTGGACAGCCCTTTTGTAATGCTAACTTCTTCAGGGACGCGAGTCACAAAGAGCACTGCCAGACGGCAAAGGATCCTCAGATCAGAGATCTTGGCAGTAATAGCAGGAAGAGGAGTTTAGAGATCATCTAGTCAAACCATTTGTTTTACAGAAGAGAAAACGGAAACTCAGAAAGTTAAACAGACACAACCCAAGGGGTAGCAGAAACTAAGTTTCCTACTCAGTATCTGTCTCCCATTCTTCCTCACTAACAAATCTTTTGATTCTGTTTAAAGTGGCAATATTCTCAGGGTAAAATGATCACCTCGCCGGATTTCCTCGCAGCTAGAGGAGGACATATGGCCTAGTTCTCAGATAGGAGCCATAAACTGTCATTGCATGGGCTTGTGAGGAAAGCCTTTTAAAGGGAAATGGTTTGGGTAGTATGCCCTTTTGTTCTCTCCTTCCTTCCTACTGCTTGTAGTTGAGACACGAAAGAATCCATCCTGGGTGGGAAAAACTTTCAGGGCAATATCCTTCACCAGAAGTACTGATAATATTGGAAAGAAATCCATTCGTGGGTAGCATGGACCCTTTACAAGAAGTGTCTAATCCCTATATCCAAGAAGCACTGCTATCTTGACTTACCTCCTACAGAGCCCTGCTTAAGAAAATCCAGCATACTAACTTGCTGCTGGTTCTAGGAGGGTGTCCGCTCACAGAAGGCAGGAGCACTGAAGGAAGAGCGCAGTTTCGGAAGCAACATCCCTGGAGGTTTAGGGAGAGGCATACAGAGAAAAAAGCATTTTAAATGTGCCTGTATGTCTGGGGCCCTGGGTGAGAGAAAAGAAATTAGAAAACCACTCAAAGGAGAGGCAAAAAAGGCGAATCCCTGTGGCTCACTGAGCCTGGGACATTCCTAGGTGTGCGTGGAATAGGCCACTTCCACACTGCACACTCGCCCTACGCTGAGCCCTGGGCAAATCCTGCCAACCCGCTTAGGAAAAGAAGTTTCACTCTCGTAGTACATCTTGCTCAAATCTAACCTAATTACCTTTGGCATTTTTTTTGTTTCCAATTAAAACTCAAGCCTTTAAGGCTTTTCTCGTTTTCCCCGAGGGAGCGAGAGGAGACTGCCTGGAGCAGCGTGGAAGCCTTGGGCCGACTGTGGCCTTTTTGGCGGGAGCCAGTACAGCACGGGCAGGTGCGGGCCCCAGCCCTGGGAAAGCTACATAAACAGAATTCCAGAATGCGGGAAGCTGCAGTTTCCCTGAGAGGAAATAACCCGAAACGCGAGGGCGTGGTGACTCCAGGTAGGAGCGCCTGGGAAACTTGCGGGCGCGAAGGCTTTGTGGCTGCTGTCGCTCGCGAAGGGAAAGTCGAGCCTCGGGAGGACCCGCAGACAGCATCGCCCTTCCCCACGCAGGGCGAGGAAGACGCACTCCTGCCATTTGTTCTCGTCTCCGCGGCCCGGGCCGGGCTTTGTTACCTATTGGGTTTCAGGGAGGCCGAGTGGAGCGCGGCGTCGCCGCTTCCCGCCCCCAGCTCCTTTGTTGCGGGGCTGCGCGGTCCCCGCTCCGCGCGTCCCGGGCCGTGGCCGCCGCTTTGTGCGCCGTGGGCTCCGCGGGCGGCCACGGGGCGGAGCCTCTGCGCCCCGCTCCGCCCCGCTCGGGCCGTGGGGTCGCGCCGCCCGCCCGCCCAGCAGGGCCGGGCCGGACCGGACCGGACCGCAGCGCCGTCCCCGGAGCCGGGATCGCGGGCCGCGCGTCGCCGCCCCCGCCGCCCCGCGTCCTCGGGCCGCAGCGTCCCGCGTGGCGCTCGCGAACGCGGCCGCGGAGAAAGGAGCGCGCGCCCCGGGCTGGGACGCGTCCCGAGCATGTCGGAGTCGGGGGACAGAAGCGAGTTCGGCTACATCATGGACTTGCTGGCCAAGGGCAAGGTGGGTGCTCGGGCCGTCCAGGCCCGGACGGCGGGGACCCCGGCCCGTGCCCCGGCCCGGCCGAGCGGCTGCGGGTCGCGCAGCGCCGCCTTTCTTTAGCGCGCGGCGTCTCCGGAGCGAGCCGAGGGCGCTTTCCGCGCGCGATCGGGATCCGGCTGCGGTCGGGGTGCGCTCGGACCCGCACCCCTGGGGTTCCCCGAGGTGGGGACTTCGAGGGGACCTCCCGGTGCGGGCGAGGCGAGGCGAGGCGGGGCGGGGCGGGGCGGGGTGGCGTGGGTGCAGGAGTCGGCGCCCCACCTGGACGTTCCGGTCCTTACCCACGGCACGGACTCGGCCGCGTCCTCAGCCTTTTTTGGCGGGGACGGGGAAGGAGAAGATGCTGGGGGAGACCTGTCAGCGGGCGCCTGTCCCCAAGGCGGTCTGGGGTGCCCAGGCTGCGGCGCTGCACCAGAGAAGCTGCGCGGGGAGGCTCCCGAGTGGTTTGCAAGCAGGACTTGTCCGAAATGCCGGGCTGGAGACCGGCTGCGTTTGCCTTCTGCTCCTGGAGCTTCAGACACGAGGACAACACAACAGGGAGCGAGTGGATGCTGCTGCTGCCCTCCCTGGGGTGCGCCTTTGAAACTTCAGCCGCCTCACACCCCACGAATTCCAGCGCCGCAGATAGAGGGTGGAGGAATTTTAGCTGCACACAGACAATCCTGTGGCGCCTGGCCTGAAGTCTTCAAGCCACCCAACGGAAATCCTCTTCTGCCAGGCATGGTGGTGGCACACGCCTGGAATCCCAGCACGTGGGATGCTGAGGCAGGAGGATCGCTGGGAGTTCGAGCCCAGTCTGGGTTTCATAGTGAGTTCAAGGCCACCTTGAACTACACAGCAACTTCCTGTTGAAAGAAAGACTTCTGTTCTGCAGCCATGGAATACATTCATCTGAAGTAGAATACTCATTGATGTTCTAAGATGGGGCCTGTGCCTCAGGCTGCCCCATTCACAGCATGGGCCTAAGGTCCAAATAGGAGACACTGAGTCCTTTCTTACAGGTGGTGCCAACCTGCACCTCGAGGGGCCTCCTGCTATTCCTCCTCCTCCACACACTGGCCAGAACATTCAAGCTTGTCGTGGTTCCAAGCAGTTGACCACCTCAAGATCTAGAGTGCTCCTTTCTCAGAAGATGGGACCTGGAAACAGAGTTGGCACCCAGTAAACAGCCACTCAGACCTCTGGTGGGCAGGACAAAGACCCCGGCTGCCCCTGTCTAAGGAGAGCCAGGCTCTGCAGGGTATTTATTTGGCAGTTGGTGGTACTGGCGGTGCCTTTTGTTGACTTCAAAAGGGGTGGAAATCAATCGGTGAGGTTGGCTATGCTTTCTTCCAGTTGCCTCCAAACCTAGAAATTCTGCCAGAACAGTTCTGAGGTGGAACGTCCCAGGTGACTAGGAAGCAGACAGACGAAGGGCAAATCACTGGTGACTCCTTGGGACTCCTTGAAGTCAGATAAACAAAATCATCTCAAAACCGTGCAGTGTTCCTCACAATATGCTCAGTCATGAAAAACAAAACCAAAAAAATCACCTTTCAGCTTCCTACATGGATTGCTCTGCCTGTCACTCTCGACTGGTCATTTGCTCTAGGCCTCAGCAGGGGCCTTGCAACTGGCCTGAGCGTTCTTCCCTGGTTTCCACGCTGGAAAGGTCAAGTGCCCCTTGGAAATCTCTGAGGCAGGAACACAGGCTCTCCCAGGAAAGAACATAGGGCAGCTCCTTCGACTGTTTTTTGGGGTGTGGGGAGGTGGTGGTGATCAGGAGGAGCCTCCTAACCCTTTCATCTCAAGCTCACACCCTACCTTTTCTTACTTCTTTCTCCACAACTCCATTTAAAACTCCTGTTTTGTTTGCAGTTGTACTGACTTGGAGCACTTCATACTGGCCAAGAATAGCAGACCTTTGAGACTGCCTTGCCTTCTTTCCCTCTGAGGAGTTAGGTTGCACTTTGCAGTTGAGATTTGTAATGTAATGAATAATGTGAAACTGGTGTGAGAGTAGAAATAGAGCAGAAGCCCAGAAGCCTGTAGTGCGCCACCTTTTCCTGTCCCCACCAAAGATAGCGCCAGTGAGTCCACCATCAGTGTAGTTTCTTTCACTTTTCTTCCAAACGTTGTTTCATTCTTATAAGACTTCTCGTCTCTACTTTGTGTGTGTGTGTGTGTGTGTGTGTTTTACACAAGGTCTCACTATGCAGTTCAGGCTGGCCTTGAACTCACTATGTAGCCCAGACTGGCCTCAAATTCACGGTGATCCTCTTGCCTCAGCCTCCCAAGGGCTGGTATTACAGGCATGCACCACCACACCCAGCCATAAGTTACTTTAAAATATATGG
>RJWT010046869.1:0-11392 GCA_004365215.1 Cuniculus paca | reverse complement strand
TGTTATGCTATGGAGACAACACAAAATTCACCCTTGTGACTCTGGCCCATTACATCCATGAGCACTATTACCAGTTGCCTCTATCTACCTACAAGAGCCTTGAGGTTATCTTCCTTTATAGCTGAGTAGGTTTCCACCCCATGAAATCCCATGTCTTTCTTATCCATTCTGCAATTAATGGGCAGGCTACCCCTATTATTTTCCCCCCCTCTGGCTCCCTGTCACATAGGGCATTGTTCTCTCTCTTTTGACTTTCAGACTATTAATTTTCTTTCTAGCTAAATGTGTTTCTTACATAGAGCATAATGATGGATCCTGTCACCTGATCCACTATGCCTCTTTTTCTTTCTATTAGTGCCTTGAGGTCCTCTTGCACTGTATTGTCTCTGCCATGCTATTGTTCAAAAGGAAAGAGGAACTGGCTTGGGGGAAAGGAGAAAAGGAAGGAAGAGAAAAAGAAAAAAAAAGAAACAAGATAGTTAAAGAGTTACACTACTAGTTTCTCTTAGTTCCTTAAAAAAAGGTTTGTTTGGAAGACAGTTTATGCCTATATCTTGTATTCTGAGTAACTACTTTGAATACAGTACACAGTGTATTAACTATTGTTATTCTCATATTATTTTATTTTGAAATTTTAATTTTTTCCATAAAATAATAAAAGAAATAAAACCTTTGGATGTAATTCAATGGTACAGTGTTTTCACAGCATGTGTGAAGCCCTCAGTTCAAGTCTCAGTAATAGGAAAAAAAGTGGCAACATTTCCCAAAGCCTAGAATGTTAAGACTTCCAATTATAGGACTCATGATGAATGGCCAGGGATAGTTTCTAGAACTTCAGAAACTTCACTACATTTCGCTAAATGTTACATTCATTAATGCCATTGCCCTTTCCTCGGCACTCTGTGGTAGGCTACTGTTAAGAAGAATTGCATTATAGCAGGAGCATTCTTGCAGTGATTTCTCATTACTCTCAGTAAGATTTCTGCATATGAATTATCTTACAGCTTTACTTTGGACAGTTCTTAAAAATGATGCAGGAATATATAGAGAATTCTCTGCTGAAACAAACTACTAACCCATTTGATTTTAAATTGAACAGAAAAACCGTGGGGACACACTGGTAGTTAGAGTAATGGCTGTTCTCGGAGAATAAGTCATGCACACCCTGTTGATACTGGGATATCTGAAGCACAGAGTAATAACTCATGGTATGTCAAGATACATGCAAAACTCAAGTAGGTGAACGTTTAAATTAAAAAGAATATATTATAGTAAAAGACACATCATCCCTGATCTTCCTCAAACTATCTCCCCCTCACTTTGAGCACTTTTGTACCAATCTTCTTACCACTTTCTGAAGCAGGTCTGGAAGTTCCCTTTCATGAGTATCTTAGGATGTATAATCAAAAATGTGGTGAGTGCTACGGCTGAGTGTCATACACAGGAAAGACGAGCTCATGAAACATTACCAGGTAGTCTAGGTGTATATTAACCAACACCATATAGGTTTCTGTAAGTACAAATTTAGGATGTTTGCACAGTGAAGAAATGGATTCATGATGCGTTTCTGAGAACATATTCCTGTGGCTGAGGGATGAAAGTTGAATTTTTCCATTTCACATTCAAAATTGCCATTTTACTTCTACAAATAATTGAAGTCATTGCTGCTTTTCATTCCTACAAATTCCTGATTTCCTAAAAGTTATCAAAGGCTCTTCTTGATGATCCTGCCCCAGCCTTATGCTCACAATTTTCATTATTAAATACCTTCAAGCTTGATTTATTTCATTTTTTTGCCTTTCTGTCTGAATCCTGAAAGAGGTACATAAAGAGTAAAACCATTATTTCTTGAAGAAAATTTAGCTTCTCTCAAAAATGGAGGTGGATAATATTCTCAACTCACTAAAGTTAGAGGAACCCTGTTTCTATAAATCATTTTTTTCAGTGATATTAGATCTTCAAAGTTAACAGCATACCCAGGACTCAGGCAATGTATAACCAAATTTTTTGTTGTTTGTTGTTCAAAAGATGACCATTTCAAACAGTTTTTAGTCTACATTGAATAATTTCAAAACAACTTTAATATTTCATTTAAAATTTTTCAATGCATTCAATAATTAATCTTTAATCTTATAATTGACTATAATTCCAAAGGCAATGTAGTTGAACTATTGAGAAAACTTGAAATAAAGGGAAGTTATGGCTGGAAATTAAGGTTAGGTATTTAAATTTCTTTTACTGTCTTCAACTCTTATATAACTGAGAATGAACTTTTTTTTTCAGATTTGAAGGTTTCAGGAATCAGTTGATGCTGACAATCATGAGCTTGTTTTCAAATATATATAATTGAAAGACATACAAACTGTTTTAAACAATTCGATGTTAAGTGAGTGTCTTTCCACTAATAAAATGGGACATAAAAGAATTACGTGGATTAATGCTTGAAAATGATCAGCAAAATGCCTAACATATGTCAACATTATTGTCATAATTATTTTGATGACAAATACACTGTTCATCTTTAATGAAGTCACATCCAGTTCTTCTAGGTCTTGGAAGGGGTGACACTACCTGAGAGGAATCTCAATGCAGCTCTTTACTACTGTGTGACATTTGCAGGTTATTTTCTCCTCCTTCTTCCTCACTGTCAAAAGAGTATTGAAATGTTACCTTCCTCTTAAGTCTGGGTCTTACTTAAGTACATCACTTGCAACAGTGCATGGTGCTTAACAACCACTACAGAAGGGTCTACTACTTTGCTATCCACTCCTGAGAAAGATGGCACATTCTGAGCACTGCAGTTATCTCACACACCTTGCAGAATTTTCTTCTTTAAGCATCCAATTACTGATAATTACAACAAAATCTGGAGTATTTGAGTCAAATGTAATCTTTTTTCAAGTAGATGCTATTATGCCCTCCTAGGTTGTTTTTCCCCTCCAAACTTAGTGTTCCTAGCTCTCAGCATTCCTTTTGATCATTTTGTATGTAAAATTAGTAGAAACCCATCACATGCTGTTTGCTTAAAGTAAACTTGAGGCAAGATTATGATCAACAAGGAAATGAAAGCTGTGATGGATATTCTCAAATACATAGACACACAGAAAGAGAGACAGAGAGAGAGGGAAAGAGAGGAGGAAGAGAGAAACAAGACAGCGAGGCAAGAGAGACAGAGGGGAGAGACAGAGACAGAGAGAGGAGAGAAACAGGGATAGGAGGAGTGAGAGACAGAGGGATTCAGGGAGATGGGAGGCAAGAATGGAGAGAGGGAGATCACCTATGTCTTTAGGAGTTTAAACTAGTGACTAACTCCAGTAATTTTCCCCCATAAACACTGCCAATTCTTTTGTGTATATTTAAAAACTCCATAACAGTATTCTTCTGTACAATCATGGAAATTTTAAAGAATTTATTTATGATTCACTTACGTGGCGAAGCATAAAAACAAAACTAGAAAGCATGATACTATAAATGCAGACATTGCACTCTTTTCCATGTTGACATTTGTCTGTTTGATCTATTTATTTACATTAATAAGAGTTTAATTCAAAAATTTATGGCTCCTGCTATTTCCTAGAAAGGTATTAATATTGAACTTCTCAGAGTTAGCAAAACATCAAATATACATGACTTGTATTATGTAAACTATGTAAATTATGCAGTAAAATATGTATGCATTAGAAATGTAGAATTTTGTTTTTTCCAAACATTAAAGGATTTATATATACATTTTAAGCTACCGTATAATGTGTAATACATAATATAGATATAGCTGTCTATCCATCATGTACCAATCTGTGATCTCCCTTTTTTGTGATGTAGACAAAGTATGGAAATACAATTTTAATTTAGAAATCAATAAATATATTATGAGATTTCATGCCACTTACCAGCTTTGTGGATCTATATCCACAAAGTAAAATATGCATCCACAAGGAGTACCATGTTTCATAAAAACACAGAACATCATTATTGAAAGTTTGCTTAAAGCATTACTGTAATATGATTAAAGATGTTTTGATTAAGATACTATAAAATTTAATTTAGACACTTTAAAATTTAGGAAAGTTGTAATTTCATCTTTCAAAATAGTTTGATTCTATTTCCAAGTTAGCACCAGACATAAGTGACTGAAAATATAACAATTACTCTAAGATACACAAAACCATTAGCTATCTCCCCTATTCCCAGCACGACTTTCTCCAAATTTTCATCATTATACTTCGAGCTGATTACCTCTGTGTACGTGTGTGTGTGCACACGCATCTCTATATAAATGGTGAATAATACAGAGTCTCAAAAAATTTTCTCCTTGGCATTTTAGGCTTAATACAATTATAAATTTTATTCATTGAAATATAACATAAGGAAAATATTAATGTTACTGTGTAGTGAAATAATGACTGATTATTTATATAATCGTTTACCTACTTGAGTTCATAAATTATTTATAAATTAACTTAAAAATATTATATGATCACTTTTTCCTGTCGAATACAAAATCAGTCTATTAATATATTTTAAAATAATAATCATATTTTATATCCAAGCATTTTAAATTGGATTACTGACTAAAAAATAAATTACTCCTAATACGTTTTCTGAAGTATTTTTTTAGATTACCTGTTCATGCAATCAAGAGGAAATAATTGTAGAATTTTCCACTTTACAATAGTAAAAACAATTAAGTTTAAATATTGGCAAACATGATTGCATAATAAAATTATAAATAATGTCTTCATGTATTTTAAAAGTTGCACTTTAAAAATCATAGGGTTGCTGGGGATCTAGCTCAGTGGCCTAAGTGCCTGCCTGGCAAGCGCAAGGTCCTGAGTTCAATGCCCCGTGCAGCAAAAAAAAAAAAAAAGATCGTAGGGGTTTTTGTGAAGTATTTAAAAAAAACCTCGCAAAATGTCAATTTGTATCGAACTGCAGCAATACATACTGTAGTTTTTCAGAAACTAAAAACAATGATTTGAAATTGCATTAAAATGCTGTACCGTGTCCATTGTTTATCTATTGTAAACATTGAAATCTCCTATAGGATATATCATTATTTCCCTTATCTTTATATTAATTTATGGAATGAATATTGAAGTATAATAAAGCAAACTATCAGGATATTTCAATCACTACTATTTCCATAATAGCTATGATAAGAACATGTTAGGAGAATTAATGCAAATTTATTTTTAACACTACAAAGAAAGAAAGTCATTTACAAATCATATATTTCTTTAACAAGTTAATGTAAATCCTAGGTGATAAGGAAAGCTAGGGTAACTACAAACCTATATATCTTTGATTTATTTCTCTAATTTTCAACTCCCTTGAGAACAAATACTCTAAAACATGAGATTACCCTTGAAATTCAGGATGTTTTTCCTCTATTAATAGCCACAAACAGATCACATACTCTATGGCTTAGTAAGGAAATACGAATGATTGTCTGTACATAAAAAGGTATAAAATCATCTATCATCCATGAGTTCCAGAGCAAATTCTCTTTGAAATAACTGTATGTTTTAGCATAAAAAATTAAAATATTTAAAGTATGTATCAACAGGCAAATATCAATGACTGTATCACAGTGAAAATAGCAAATAGGAAAATAAACAATATTTACATTCTCATTCCTCAAGATTCTTCTATTTATATTTCATGGAAAAAACTAAAAGATGTAATTTTTTAGTAAATATCCAGGAGGCTTAGGAAGTAGTATTTCTTTACCATATTTTGTTATTAATAATGTGAAGTAGGTGCTGATTTAATAATATTTATTTAACTGATTTTTATAGAGTTTAAAACTATAATGTCATTTTCATTTCTTGAGCAGTTGTGTACAGCTCTACATGTGGTGCAATTTTGCTAATATACCACAGAAATTATAAAAGTAATGTATTGTGATATAGGGTGAAATAACTAAGAAGAAAGCATTTTAAATTTGTAAGCTATTGGATTCCTAAAAGAGAAGTCATTGCAAAGGATAATATTAAATAATCATGTTTATAACTGCTTAAAATAATTCACATTCAAAATATGAAAATATTGCTTCATAAACAGTGACAAATGATGCTAGAGTTATTTAAATAGTGTAACTTTTATCAATAGCTCAACAAAATTATAGGTGAAAGAAAACAGAAGCCTGTTCCCAAACTATGTGTTGGTTGGCACATATAACACGAAGACAAAAACGGGGTGGAAATTTAAATTGGACAAATACATGGGAGATTATCATCAGCTGTTTTCATCAGTTCTTGGGAACAGAGAAAGGAATGGACTTCATTTGCACACTAAAATATTTGTTGATTTAATGGATAACTTTGAAAATGCTTATGAATAATGAAAAATGTACTTTATGATAGTGTAGGCTGTTGAGTATAATAGTGATATTCATAGTTGTCAGACCTAATACTTAAATAGTTAAATTTGAGTTAAAATTTAGAAATGAATAAAATTTCCACAAAGTTGGTAGAGAAAAGGGAAAAAGTGAGAGGAGGCGTGGGAATGCAGAGAGATGATAAGTGAAAACCAAAAACCCTCTCAATTTTCATTGTAGCCAGACAAAAACGCTGTTCCAGCAAGTATTGTCTTTGTGTCATACTTAAAATGCTCTGGGAGGAGTCAGAGATATAGTTTAGTGGTGCAGCACAGGTTTAGAATGTTTGAGGTCCTGAGTTCAATCCCCAGCACCCCCCAACCTGGCACCAAATCCCAGGGAACATAATGTCTTTGAGATGTTTCAGTGATAAATCTTTCCCATCGCAATACATTTTCACTGCAGTGGATCCTTAAATGCTCATGGGCGGAATAAGAGTTTGTCTCAGTATCTGATTACTATTTACATTATCTCTTCAATGTAAATAAGAATCCACATGTCTACCTAAACCGAATGCTTACTCCACATACCTAAATCAAAAGATAAGGAATTGAGACCTAGGGAAAGTTATCATTCCTCTTTTCTCGCTTTCTTTGTCTTCTTTCTCTCTGGTCAACTGTGCAAGTATTGAGTATGCAGCTGTGCGAATGAAAGTGTAACTTTGGTGATCCCAGCTTTGGTTATTGCCAAAGTGGGTCTGCCTTAGAGGTTCTGGCAGAGGTGAAATGGTTCCCCCTGGGGGCCAGCTTTTAAGTGGGTAGTGCACCCCTGGCTCCAGTATCAGCTAGCGGTCATCCCTCTCATGGTAACAGCAAGGCATGTGGCATTGCTACATGAATTCATGAAACACAGCAGGCCATGTAGTCTGTATATTGGAAACCCTAGTGTCTTTTGCTCTGACCTTATTTTCTCTCTTTAGTGACACCTACTTTGCTTATTCTTTACCTTTTACTTGCTTTCATCTCTATTTCCCTGTATTAAATTCCTTCTATTCATTTCTGTAGTTCTATCCTGTTATGGTTTTGATCTAAAATGGCCCTCAAAAGACGATGATCGGAAGATGCTTGGGTCATGGGCCACCATACTCACCTGTCATCCATTGATGAGTTCAGGGGCTAAATGTGCTGTTAGAATTTGGGGACTGGTGGGAGGTGGGTCACTTGGAGGCATGACCTGGAAGGGTGAATCCTCATCCCTGGCTCCTCCTCCTCTCTTTTGGCTCCCTGGCTCTTGTAAGTTAAACAGTGTTCCTCTGCTAAACCCACAGCCTTCTACTTTGCTGGTTCTGCCTTGGAACCAGCTGACCATTGGCTAAATTGACCCAAAACTGAGCCAAAATAAATTTTAAGTTGTGGATATCAGTTGTTGTGTTCAGGAATGGAAAAGAAATACATATTCTGAAACAGAAGTTCAGAAAAGTGACTACTTACAGATAGAAAGTAATTTCCTTATATTTTCTACTACAGATCTAAGAACAATAAAATGTAGAAAATAAAACTGATATGTAAATACATTACTCTCCGTTATCTGTACCCGAGCAGTACCTTGCAGATACTAAAGAGTATTCTTGGCTAAATATATAAATTTTTCCATACATAGTATGTTATCTTCATTGAAGATTAATTGTAAATAATGTTTATATATGAGCTCACTGTAGTCTCTGAGCCATTAGATATATCTTCCTACTATAATGCATTATACCACATAGTTATGTCTGGATTAATGAAATGTTAGCTAACAGGGGAAGTCACAGAAATTAAAAACAGAAAATTGAAACAGAAAATTAACCATGCTTTCAAAATTAAAATATTTAAGTAAACCAAATTATTTGGGGCAGCTTTTATAAAAAATTAGAAGAATAATCTTAATTAATGAACTTATATATATAAAATACTGCTGGTTATGAAGTTTTTACCATGACTCAAGTGTTCAACATATATTTTGAAATATCATCCATATGTTACAAGACAACAAATGATTTTATTATCCCATTTTGAGAATAAAGAAGTCAAAGGCCTGAGAGGAGAAATTTTATGATAAAAGTCACATTCTCACTAAATGAAAAAGCCAGAAATTAGACCTATACTCTTATTGCTCTCCTAGTAGGAATCTCATTTAGTTTTGCTAAATTTTTTATGACTTGACCAGTTTATTAAAATTATTCTTACATGGGAAGATAATGTCAATGCTTATAAAGTAATCCATAGTTCCTGCAGTTAGAAGGTTCCCTTGTCTGTAGTAGCTTCAGTGAGGTGATAGATCAAATTCAGCAATTGTTATAAGAAACAGGAAAAGTGAAAATACGGAAAACCCATACTGACTGTTTCTAAGAAGTTTGGCTGTGAAAACAATACGCGTTATACTGTGATTGACATTGATAAAGAGCAATCCTGATTGCAGACTCAAGAAAAAATTAAGGGAAATAACTGTACTAAAATACCTTATGTAGAAGGCCAATATTTTAAAATCATCCTCACTAATAATCATAGAAAACTTATCTCTGTGCCATGCACATTTAATCCACAAGACACTGTGGAGATGGCATTCTTATATTCCTCCTTTTCATAAAGTTTACAGTAGTTACATGCTTTGCTCAATGCCTTCTCTTTATTAAATGGAAGAATTAGAAATAATTTTTTCCCAACCCTTAAATAAATGTTCTACCTACTATAAACAATTACCACCACAATGTGGGTATAAGTCGATGAAGAAGAAAAGAATAGCCTTTGGAATTACATATAGAAGAGCAAAATACCTTTCCATAAAAATTAACACAAAAATAATTCTGCTCAAAAATAAATTTTCTATAGACAGATTACACAATAAGTTTAAAATAGATACACAGTAAGTTTAAAATAGATCAAGTTCGTACCTTAGTTTGTAAGCAAAAATGAAATATGGAAAACTAATAAAGCCATCTACAGTTTTCAAATAAAATATTTGAATGAAAAACGTGTAAGCAGACTCTGTAAGTGAATTCTACAGGAAAAACAGGAGTGACAGCAACAGGGAATTAATGTCCCATGACTCTTATGCTGTCAGATACAGAAAATACCAATAGATTGGCAGAAAATACTTCTCCTCCTGCTTTTTATTGGATGTGAGTGCAAGTTTTCTACAAACAGAAGATTAGTCAACATTATCTCTAAGGATACCTTCCCTTCACAGATAATCCATATTTCTACATTCCATCAATGACAAAATCTCAAAAAAACAACTGGATAGGAAACTGGATGCTTTCTAGTTGCAATCCAAAAAATAAAATTGCCAGACATGGTGGTGCATGCCTATAATCCCAGAACTGGGGAGGCTGAGGTAGGAAGACAGCTATCAGTTCAAGAACAGCTTAGGCTACATTATAAACTCAAGGCCAGCCTGAACTGCATAGCGAGAACCTGCCTTAAAAAAACAATGTAAAAAAAAATACAGTAATAAAAAATAAAACAGTTTATAGAATAGGGGATAATAGGGTGATATGGATTAGTGTTACTCTCTAATAAAATTAAACACAGTGTTATTTATACTTGCCCTTACTTCCATGATATAAAAAAGCATATCGGTACTTGGAAAGAATAAAAATTTATAATAAAATATAATTATATTTGCATATTTTCAAATTAACTTCCATTAAAATGAAGAAAATAATTTAAATATAACTACTTCAGTTTCAAGAGATTACATTCTACAAAGGTGGAAAAGATATACTCTTAGCAAGCAATACCTATCTTAAGACAGCAGTTAAGTTAGTGTGATTAGTTTGAGTATAAACTACATATAGACTAGAATCAGGTCACAAAATTAGTGTGAATATATAACTTTCAATATTAAGGATGAGTATATTTTATTTGAAATTGAAAAAAGCTTTGGGATTTGTTGTTAGGATTACTTAATATAACATATGAAAGTTAGACCAACAAATTATTCAAGAAAGGATGACGCTTAATTCAGATGAATTAAAGAAATTAAAATATTGTTTTGTTCCAGGTAATGGTATTCTATGACCTATTAGTAAGCTGATATTTACTATTTACATCATGTGGGTGTTATTTTAACTATTAGAGGTACAAAAAAAACATAGCTACCCCTAACTACACAGACTTTCTAAGTCATTTAGCCTACTCAAAACAAAGAGTAGATTATAAATTCTTCTATATTCATTTTGCATACATTCATGGAAATGATCAATATCTTATTTTCAAACAGCTATGAGATTTTTATTAAGCTGTAAATTTACAAGTTATTATTTTCTGTATCATGTACCTGATTCACAAAGAAAGTTATAATTATTCCTAAATCATGTAAAGAAATAATAATTTTCTACTTTATTAATTAATTAATTTATATTGATACTGGAAATTGAACCGAGGCTCTGGCACTCAGTCTCACACTGGGGTGGGGGAGGGTACAAGGCACAACTTGGGCATAATTTGTTACTGTAGTATGGTGATCTTGAGAGTCATTTACTTTACCAACTTTCTCTCTCCATCTCTCTCTTCTTTTTTTCCCATTACTGGGGTTCATATCCAAGGTCTCAAGCATGTTAACAAGTCCTCAACCACTGACTACTTCTGCAGCCCCAAAATAAACCTGTTCTTTCATAAGCTGAGTATTTCAAGTACTTTATAGTGATGAAAACTGACTGACATAGTTGGAGTGAAGTCAGAGGTATAGAACAGGAATGGACCAACATATTACAAGTGTCCTCATTCATTTTAATCTAGTGATTCTTTACAGTCATAATATAATAAAGGATATATTTTTCAGAAGGAGTATGAGAACATATAGGAAATTCATTTGGATTTTACATTTTTGGGTAGAGTATTTTTGAATGATCACATTTCACCCATAAACACGTTTTTGTCATTAAAATACATTATCTTATAAATAAATGAAATAAGACTGCTATCATTGCTTCATGCATTTTTAGATAATTGAAGTGGCAGAGATCCAGATTCTGCGTCTTTTTATCAGCATTTATCCAGGAAAGTCTTACGTAAGTAACAGAATTCTGCA
>RJWT010046868.1:0-11397 GCA_004365215.1 Cuniculus paca | reverse complement strand
TATCCCCTTGGTTTCCATAATGGGAGAAGGCAATGGAAAGTAGGCACTGGGATCTGGCCTCTTGCCAAGATTACATAAAATGGAGAATTGCACCAGGAGGGAACATGTGGTGCTTAGGGTAGAAGTGTGTGGATTCTGGGAAGTCAGAAAAATCATACAATTGTTAAACTGATGACGACTCCAAACTTTTTGTTATGGCCCAGTATGCAGCAGTGTGCTGACTAAGGTTTAACGACTGACTCTCTGGTCCCGATTTACGGCACTTGTCTATTTTTCAGGGTAAATGCTGTCACCCTGGACAATTCCAAGCCACCAACATACATCATCGGATGTAGCTGGAAAGAGATGTGCAATAGCAGACAGCATCTCTACCGTAACTATGTCACTATAGTGTGTTATCTATAGACTATATCACTCAAGTGCATTAATAATGAGGAATCAATTAATTACCAAGTAATCAATCAATTACTAAGCAGTAATTAGGAAGTGATTAGTTCTGAGCATGTATTACCTTTATTATTAACACACTTTATTTGTGAATTTATATAATTTAATTTCTAAAAACTTTATTTTTAAACAGTTGACTTGAAAAATGTAACAATTAGTCCATGTGAGTCATTATGTCAGCTCCAACACACTGCTGCTTATGAAGTGGACCAATATAATATTAGAGAGAGAGAGAGAGAAATTCCGTGCACAGTAAGATGGTTAGAAGAACACTTGCTTAGCATACACAAGGTCCTGTGCTGCATTCTCAACCCCTACCCAAGGGGACTGCTTGGAGAAAAGCCCTAGAAACTTTTAACAGTAGCCTGGAACATTAGAGACCCCATGATAATAGAATAATAGTGGTACCTGATCTTTCTATAGTGATACACTTTCTTAATTAACATCCCACTCATTTTTGACCTTTACAATGAATTCAAAGGAAAGGTAAAGAAAGTATGGTACAGTTCAGGGGATCAAGCGATGCAGGAAGAAAGTAACCATGAACAGATGGAGCCAAAAGTAGAATTAGGTCCTGGGGACTTCTAGCTCATAGCTCTTTCTCTACCTTCCTGTCTCTTTGAATAACCTGCCATAACTGGAACAGACACTTATTATAGACTACCCATTATGTAACCTGGTGTGTGTTAGCCAGGCCTTAGCTCCTGAACTCATGCCAAGGTCTCTCATGTATCTTCACAAATAAAGAATGGCATGAAAGTCAGGTGTGGCGGTGTATGCCATTAATGCCAGTACTCTGGGAGGCTGAGGCAGGAGGATCACAAGTTTGAGCCCAGAACGAGCAATTTAGCAACCAAGTGAGATCCTGTCTCAAAAGGAAAGGAAAGAAAAGAAAAGTCAAGTCTGGGGATGCAGCTCAGGGCAAAGGCCCTGGATTCAATCTCCAGGACCACAAAACGAACAAACCAACCAACAAAGAAAGTTGGAGGTCCCTGAAATGAAAACAATCACCTGTTGAGATAGCCAGATTCTGCGATGGCCCCCAGTAATCTTCATCCCCTGGTGTACTCGTCTCTGGACTCCTCACTGAGTCGGTCTGACCTGTGTGGCCAATAGGACATCGCAGAAATGGTGGTATTTTACATGAGAAGCTAGTGGAAAGGAGCACCGCGGCTTCTGCTTGAGCTGTTGGACCACTTCCGCCGGAAGCCAGCGGCTGTGCGGTGAGCACCAGGTGGCCCTGTGCAGCAGTCCAGGTGCCCCGAGCTTCCCACCAACTGTCAGCCTCCTCGCCAGATGTGTGAGTGGCCACCTTGGAAGTGGACATCTCACAGTGACTCAAGAAACCCCAAGCCACGATCACCCAGCACAGTGCTCCCAAATTCTTGACACCTAGAAACTTGAAGAAATAACTTGTTTTAGGCCACTACGTTTGGTACAACTTGTTACGCAGTAATAGATACACAATTTCTTTCAAAGCATAACCCTACGAGCTACAGGCGACCTCAGTCAAAGGCAGAGAGGGGTCAGGAGCGTCATGGAACGCTTTGTGCACCGCTCCCCCTTGTCTTTTCTTTAAAGAAACTAATTTCAAGCCCACATTTTAAAGCTCTGTACAACTTTTGACACGCATTTTGCTCTTTAGGGTCTTCTGAAGGACAAGTTGTCAAAAAAAAGAAGGTGCACTCAATCTGAGCGCACCTGCAGGCCTGAAGAGCGAGGCACCCTGGTCTTGTAGCACGAGGTCACCTCAGGGCCCTTCAGACCGCATCTCCAAAGGCGCCTTTAATGCTTTTGCATCTCTGGACCATGGTATCTCCTACGTTTCGGGAAAGCTGGGAGGGGGAGATAACGAAGGGAATTAATGAGCAGGCGAGGGGGCTGGGGGACCCTCTTGACGCTGGCCGTGGACCTCCTACGGTCACCTGCAGGACACCAGCCCCTCCGCCCCTGGGAGTCTGAGCAGCGGCCTCTCCCGCATCCCCGCCCGCTGAAGTGCGCTCCTGGAGCAGCCCGCTCGCGCCCTCCAGAGCGCAGAGGAGGATCCCGGCGGAGCTGCGGGCTCTCGCGCTTCTGGGCGAGTCGGAGCCAGGATCGCAGCCGCCGCTCGGCGCGCGGGTCCTCGGCGCTGGGAGAGGCGGAGCTCGGAGCCCGAGCGGCGCGCAGAGGAGCGGGAGGTGGGCGCGGGCGGCGCCCCTCGCCCCGCGGTTGCAGCCGGCGCTGAGCGCGCGCCGCCTCCGGACCCGGGCGCCTCCAGCATGGAGTGGGAGCTCAACTTGCTGCTCTACCTGGCCCTCTTCTTCTTTTTGCTCTTCCTACTTTTCCTCCTGCTCTTCGTGGTCATCAAGCAGCTGAAGAACTCCGTGGCCAGCACGGCCGGGACGCTCCAGCCGGGGCGCCTCTCCCTGCACCGCGAGCCCTGGGGCTTCAACCATGAGCAGGCGGTGTGAGCCTCGAGCGCTCGCCCGCGCTGCCTCCCCGCTTCCAGGTGCGGGGCTCGGCGGCGCCCGGGGTCCGTTCCCGCTCGGGAGGAGCCGCAGAGGGGTGGATGTGTGGGTCCTCGCTGGAGGCCCCGGGCTCGTGGCGCCCTCGCAGGCAATGGGCCGCGAGCGTGCAGAGTCCGGCCCGGTGCTGTGCGTTTCTGCGGGGAGCCTGGTCCGGGCAGAGGAGAGGTGGAGGAAAGAGGTTAGCCTTTGAGGCTGGAGTGGCTTGGGGCGCCTACAACCTCTTCTCTGAAGACCAATTACATTTGTAGCCATGGGTTGGAAAATTATATTATTTAGCTAAGTTAGCTCAGCCCCTTCCAAACAAAATCAACCTAAGTAGTCAAATGACTGAGATTTGGGACGGGTGGTTGGAGGAAACGGCCCATTTGACGAAATGTTCCAAATGTTACCTTAATATCTGCGCTTCGGGAGGAGCAAATGGACTTGAACGGGTGGTGCGGGAAGAGAATTCCTGCCCACTCTGAATCTCCACTCGGATTCTAGCCTGCAGGTGGCTGGGCTGGGTGGGTTTAGACCTCAGACAGCGGGACGCCAACATCAGTCAGTCGGCAGGTGCCACTGGGTTGGCTGGTCTGCGACCTTTTTGGTGATGGCCTGCAGGGCCCTGGACAGGGTGGAGGGCAGTAGGAAAAAGAGGACCAGCGAACAGTCCTATGGTGAGGTTCAATGGTTGGACCATTTACCAGAAGACTGAAGGGCAGAAGTAAACTCACCCGCGAGCACTAACCACTGGCCAGGCCATGTTATTTTGGGAAATAACGTCATTCTCCAGATGCTTTTTCCTAGATTTACATCACCGGGAGAGGAGCTGCCGCTCTTAGCAGGTGCCCCAGAAACTACAGTTCCGCTTACTGCCTGGAACCCTGCTGGAAGGCCGGGAGGATGGGAGCTGGCTGTGCCTGTAAGTTGGGACCACTCATGCTTGCATGTTTTCCCGACCTTAAAATTAACCTTAACCTTAATGGTTAAATTTCCAAAGACCCAGGGCCTCAGGAAGCGAAGGGTCAGGATGCGAGAAATGGGTTCCACGAACTAAAAGGCTGTCTTCCCACTCACAGTTGGCAAGATTCTACTAGAACCGGGAAGCCAAACTGATTTCTCATTCACTGAAAGGATCAGTGTTTAGGTAGGGGAGTATGGAAATCAGAAAGAGATGTAAGGGTGTTTGTAATTTTCATAATCATTCTGCTCTTTTGGAAGACAGCGCAGGGGTTTTTGAACTGAAATAGGTGATACAGATGTAATTTGTCTTCAATAAAGGCAGATTTGGGTTTAGTAATGTTAGACACAAACGAAGACCATGTACAGAGGCTAAAACCCGTGAAATACGAAATGTTGCCTAAGTTGATTAAAGTGAAATGGAAGGAAGTATTTTGGTAATTCAAGGCAAACAAAAAATAGTCCCACTTTGGTAAGTAATTGTGGGGAAAGTTTTTGGCTTGCAACATTCAGATGATTTCCCCTATTTTTTAAATTTCACTTTGTCAAAATAAATGTGTTCTTAAATGAACTAAATGATTTCTTTTAACTTAACTTAGCAGATTCTCACATCTGTATCATCTCTCTATCAGACTTACTTTGAATTTCCTGTTGGAATTCTGCAGTGAATCTGTATTGTGCTTTGAACAATAGTTCTCTAATTGGTTGATGTCTCTGCACTGGCATTTATTATCGGGTTGTGTGGTTAATAAGAACATCGAAGGTGAATGTGGGAGTAATTAGCAGTTATCATTGTTTATAAGGATACAAAGCAATCATTTCATACTTTATAAATAGTCAGAATGCAAATAATTTTAACTACCTGCTTGGCTTCTTGATTTTGTAATCCTTTAATCTTCCTAGCAGTCCCACCAATGTCCAGCAGCTTAACCTGTTCTGAATTTTCCTAGCGGGAGACTGTAGAGAACTCTGGGTAAGTAGTTTTTGTTATCTTGGTGCAAGCCAGCCTCTGTGCTGCCTCTACTGACTCAGAAAGGTCCCTAAGAAAGGAGACCTTGCCTTTTAGTTCATGTCCTGTGCCATTTTGTAACCTCCTTGTAAACTAATTCATTAATTGCTAAATTTTGTTCATTCAGCAAAAAATGAATACTTATTCCTATTATCCCAGTTTGCTTGGAGTTTGGCTCTAACAAGAATTAAGTTCCTCACATTTTCCTTCAAAACTTGTTGCTGTGGGTCTTCGGCCTTGCTCTTACTTTGCTACAAACTGTGCTTTTTCAAATGTTTGACATCTATATATGAATGACCTTTTCTTATCCATTTATTCAACCTTCACTTTTCCATGGCCAGCTAAGACTGATCTCCTGAAGCCGAACTATTTTTGAACTCACATTTTTGGCTACCTGTATAAATGCTCGACTGAGATCTAGTGCTCTGGTATCCACAATCGTCTAGGTTCCAGACTTCCACATATTGGGTACTCCAGCCACTGACAACTTCTTAGTTCTGACAAGCACTAATGTCAAGTCTACTTTTAGGGTAAATACGAATTAGTTTCATTAAAGGATTTGCAAAGTAAGTTAAGATAACTGCTCATTTCATAAGCATGACTTGATTATAAAGTATTCGTGTTTTATTTTCAATAAAAGTTTTTTAGTGTTAGAAGATGAATTGAATTTCTTACACTAAAAGAAAATGAGCCATGATTCTGTAATTCAGTATTAATATTTTATTTCAAATTTTCTTGTTTCATTGTTATTTCTCAATTTCAACTGTTCAAAATGACTTTCAATATTCTTAGGACAATCTTGATTTTTCATTAATTTCCAAACTTATAAGTGGCATGGATCTGTAGCTCTACTTGGAAAGATTCCATTTTGAGTTGAAGGGGAAATGACATCACACGCACACCTGCAAAATCCAAAGTATTTAATAAAGTAGATTTGTATGCCTGAACTTCAATTTTAGGGCACAGCTGTAGATGCAGGGCTGATGCCATCTGGTGTGACTCTACAGAATGAGAGATAAAATTTACTCAGAGTGTGCCATGCACTCACTGGCTTTTCTGGAAATGACAAGGTGCCAGGATTTGTTTTTGGTTCAGTTGCAGGGGTGGAAACTTGGAACTAGGTAAGTAAAAAATATGAAATATTCTATTTTAACATTACATTCCATGTTCTCAATTTTGTCTATAGTTTCAAAATAAGTGCACTAAAGTTAAATTTTAAACAATTAAAGTTTTAAGCATTGCAAGTGGTCAAACCATTTAGGATACTTGTAAATATTTATATTTGCCAAGTCATACTTACTCATCAAGGGACTTTAGGGTACTCAAGAGACTAATACAGTAGATAGAAAGTGTCCACAGAGTTCTGTATCTTGTTCTTAATTTTGGTAGGTTGTCTGGGGTACTCATGCTTCTTCAAGCTAAATTCAAAATTTAGGTCATTAGATGCCACTGTCAGGTATCTGCGTCACATACAAGAGCAAGTTAAAAGCTGAGCTACAGATCTTTCATATAGATTCTGCTTTTGTTAGAATTAGCAAAATAAATTCTTCAACTCTCCATTTCTTATTTTGTCTATACAAAATAAATAAAGTAATAGATTAATGCTGATCTGATTCTGAGTAGTATCTTACCACACAGGAATACAGGAACTTGGATATTTAGAGGTAGACAGACACCTGTGTTTGGAAAGTAATTAGAACATAATAGGAGCTCAGAAATGCTTCCTGATGGGTTAAGCTTAAAACATCCTCTTATTTTTTTTGAATAGCAGCTACTTTGTTTAATGAACCTGATTGCTTCTGCTATCCTTGGTCTTTACAGGCAGATCCTTAAGACAAGCATGGACTTGAGTTAAACATCTTCATACTCAACCTTTGCTTTATTAGTATAATTACATGAAGTTACTTGAATTTTGAATTGGAAAATATTCTTTGGGCAGGGTTTGGTTTTTTTTTTTTTTTTTGCAGAACCAGGGGTTGAACTTGCGACCTCGCTCTTGCCAGGCAGGTGCTTACGCCATTGAGCTAAATCCCCTGCCCTTTGTTTTTTAACTTTTAGTTTTACTCTCCTGTTGGGAAGCAAGATGGATCATTATCTTGCTAATACAGTAGGAAGTTATTAAACATTGGCTTCACCAATTAAAGGTTTGTTCTTTTCTCAGATAACTCACATTGGATGTGAAATGAAGATAGATAACTGCTAGAGTTTGTGCAGCTCAGAGGTGTTGGGCTCTAATCCTTGGCTTTTCCCTCTAGGTTCCAAGATGGTTTCTGCAGCTCCCCACAAAAAGAAGGAAGACACTCCAGGGAAAGCACAACCTTGCAGTTTGAAGGCGCTTCCTTTTAAAGAGTTTCTCAGCAGCCCAACTTTTGCTTACATTTCATTGGCTGAAACTGTGTCATTGGCTGCTATCTGCAAGATTGCTTGAGAAATGTAGTTTTTGTAGCTTTCAGCAAAAATCTGAGTTTTCTTGGTAAGAAGGATAATGGTGGATCTTCAGTGGGCCACTAGTGGTCTATACCCTGGATATAAAATATAGTTGCACAGGAGAATAATATTTGAAACAGATCAAGACAGTAGCTTCCTCACTGGCAAAACTCCAAGCAACAGTGCTCAGCTCTGCATGAGCAGAGTGAAGGTGTGCCAGGTTTTCTCAAGAAATGCTGCTCAGCACTGACCTCTCTTCCCTGCCTTGATTCTCTAAAGCAGGACCATGAAGACCTGCACATTTTCTTGGTGGACATGATCTCTTTATGGAGGTTGAATATAGAATAAACGGTGTTCTACTTTGCTGCTTCCTCATATGCATCATTTATCTCCTCAATTTTCCTGACATTTAGATTCGGTGGAATCTAGAGTGTGTATTTGATCCTTGTAAATCACTATCCTTTTCATATGCAAAGAAAGACAACCTCAGTTCTTCTGCGGCTCCACCACCAATCTAGGAATATCCTGGGAGAAGAATTGCCTCTGAAAGCTGCTTCCACAAGCAGCCTACACCCTGGCTAAGTGAAGGGAGAAGAAACACTTCCCACATCCAGGGCTGTCCAAAAGAACTTTCTGTGATGATAGAAATGTTCTATATCTGCAGTGTCCAATATGGTAACCAGTAGTAAACACTTAAAATGTGACTAGCATCACTAAGGAAGTAAAATGCAGATTTTATTGAGTTTTAATTATTTTCATTTTAAATAGCTACATGGGGCTAGTGGCTATTGTACTGGACAGTGCAGTCCATGTCTTTCTTTTGTGTGTGTGTTTTAGAACTAGTGGGGAGAGGTGGGCCAGTCATGTGCTTATGTCCCATGATCTTCATGGTCCTAACTTGCCATTGAACTTGTCTCCCAGAATAAAAGGAGCAATGGTATTTTGGAACTAAACTTAAGATGTTAACTTGACGTCTACACATTGCACATCTTCTGTAACAAATGGAATGGTTTCCTGGGAACAGGTCTTATGCCTGATTAAAGTGATACTGTTATGGATTAAAAACTGGTGGTCAACTTAATACCAGCTGAATTAAATCAGCATGGTGCTGAGTGTAGATGACCCACCTGAGGAAAGTTACCAGCATGAAAAGAGATGTGGAGAGGAAGAGCGGTAGCATTGTGGGTTCTCCTAAGTGTTGCTGTTTGAAGCCATTGGTTCTCCTGGAGAAGCTTGTCATGCTGGCTTCCCCAATATGAATTTGGCCATTATCATCAGAGCTCAAGACCTTGTTGTTGAGAGTGACTGCGGTTCACTTTGGGGAGCTCTGGTCTTTATGTTGAACATGGCTTCCTGGCTCTGAAGGGGAAGATGGTTGCTATTTAAACTCCAGGAGAAGTTGTTGTGCTGGCTTCCTGATATGTACTTGACTGTTCTCATCGTCGGAGGAGTGCGGGACCTCATTGTCACTGAGGATGGCTGTGGTACTTTTCAGAGAGCCCTAGTTCTTATTTTGAGCGTCGCTTTTTGGCTCCACTATAGAACCCTCAACCTACTGGCACAGATCCTTCACCCCGCTGGTATAGACTTTCTAGCTTCCACCACTGACCTTTGGGCCTTCCCAGCGCCGATTCCTAACCAGACTTGCATGAGTTATTGTCGTGGGCTCTAGGCCTTCAGTTGGACCCATGAGAGGCATTGTCAGGGCTCTAGGGTTTCAGCTGGACTTATGCAAGGACTTGCTGTGGGATCCAGGCCCTCGGCTGAATCTCCTAGGTCTTTGGTGTTGTGAACAGATTTCCTGCATTTTCTTGTGTTTGACTCTGGGTGACCATCTTAAATAATATTATAAATTCTGTGTGCTGATTGTAATTGTTCTCCCTGCAACCCCTGACTACAACAGATACTTACTAATGAAATACATGGCAGTGCTGGTCCACTAACCTTCCTAGTGACTGTTTGTGTTCCTAGTCAGAGTGATTTAGCAGAAGCTATTTTGTCATAATTGTGCAATTCATTCTGTGTTACTTTATTTTTGTAATATTATGATGGCTAAATGATTATTCTGTGGATGTTTTTCAAAATATGTCAGTGGTTTATATTTTTAAAAGAAACTATGAAATAAATTATATGCAACTCAGTTTCTCATGTGATTTCTTTTTGTGGGAAGGAATTATTATTACTCATATTTTGAGTTAATTAAGATGAGGTTAATACAAAGACATTTTAATTTTTTTATCAGATTATCTTTTTAAAGTTTATATGTCACTTAATCTTATCTTTTTAAAAATTAAATGATTCTTCATTATGTTCAAAATCTGGGTAAAATGTGAGGGTTGTAGTGTTATTGAATTACTTCTTTTTTTTTTTCAGGTAACAATGTTTTTCTATTCTAAACATAAATTGGACCTTCTTTCTTTACAAGTTCCCTGTGTTGGGTTGTCTTTTACTAAGTTATAGGAACTCTTGATATCTACTAGACATATTTCTTAAGCATATATGTTTTGCAAATATTTTTACCCAGTTTGTGGATATCCTATTCATTATCTTAGCTATGCTTTTTTTTTTTTTTTTGGTACTGGGGATTGAACTCACAACCTTGTGCTTGCCAGGCAGACGCTCACGCCACTGAGCTAAATCTTAGCTATGCTTTTAAAAGATATATTTTTAATTTTGAAGTTTAATTTACCTACTTCTTCTGTTTATTATATTGTGTGTCCTACAAGACTTTTGCCTACACCCTACTCTGTACTAAATCTATTCTGTGCCATCTTCTAAGCTAGAAGTATGATTTTAATGTTTACTAGATGGGTTTCATCTTGAATTAATTTTTGTTTATTGTGTGGGGTGAAGAATTTCTTTTTCATATAAACCAGTTATCTCTTTTTTTCTTTACTTCTTTTCCTCATTTGTTGGAAAGACTTTACTCCTGGATTACTTTGTCATGTTTGTCAATATCAAATGACTGTACAAGGGTGAGTCTATGTCTGGGTTTTCTTTTCTATTCAGTAGTCATCTTTGTGCCATTCTTTTACTGCTTTGACTGTGGTTTTATGTTAAATTCTTGATGGTCACTATAAAATGTTATAAATCTGAGCTTTCATGATAAACTTCTCAAAGGCAGAGCCTATACACATTGAGAGGCTTGGGTAATTTCAGTTGAAAATGGCCAAATTCGATGTGAAAACCTCACCTGATGTCATGCTTCCTTTATTCCTGTAAGCTTGAATCCAGATTTGGGGTGCTACTTGATCGAGAGGGATGCCTTCTTGTACCTATTTATCATGCTAACTAAGAAATGTCCTCTTTATTGATATCATAGTTGAGAGCAGACAGCTTTCCAAATCCAGAAGTATGAAGATAAATAATAAAAATATCTGCATGATATTTTACTGATGTATTTGTCAGTTTTTCATTGCTATGGCCAAAATGCCTGACATGTACAACTTAAAGGAGGAGAGATTTATTTTGGCTCACAGTTTTAGAGGTTTAAACCCATGTTTGGTTGGTGCCTTAGTCACTTTTCTTGCTGCCGAGACAAAATATCTGGCATCCAGAGTTCAAGGAGGAAAGGTTTATTTGGCTCACAGTTTGCAGACGTTTCAGTCCATAGCTGACTGGCTCCAAGGCGGGGGTGGGCATGGAAGAGGTGCACTGCAGAGGAGAAACAGTCCATGGTGTGGCAGGGCAGGCAGGAAGCAGCAAAGCAGCAAGCAGGGTGCAGCAGCAACAGCAGCAGCAGCTCAGCAAGTGATGGCAGCATCTCTTCCTATCCCTTAAATGCTACCTAGGATGCACAACCTTAGAGTAGAGAGCACTCACACCCAGGATGAGCCTTCCTATTGTCCACCCCCAAGTTATGTCAAACCAATCTGTGGACTAATTTAGTAATCACACACCATTAATGCCAGCATCACACACTGTAGGTGCAGCCACCTCTGAAAAGCCCCACCTATGCATGAGAGTTTGGAGGAATAACTAGACACAAGCCATAACAGTTGGCTTCAAAGCAGAAGTGTCATGGTGGTAGGGTGCGGTGGAGCAAAGTGGCTCACTTCATGGTGGGCA
>RJWT010046867.1:0-11393 GCA_004365215.1 Cuniculus paca | reverse complement strand
TAGCTTTTGGAGGAACCTCCAGACTGATTTCCACAGTGACTGCACCAGTCTACACTCCCACCAACAGTGGAGAAGAGTTCCTTTTTCCCCACAGCCTCTCCAACTTCTGTTATTGGTTGTTTTATTGATCTTGGCCATACTTTCTGGGGTGAGATGGAATCTCAGTGTTGTTTTAATTTGCATTTCTCTAATGACCAATGATGGTGAACATTTTTTCATGTGTTTATTTGCCATTTGTATTTCTTCAGCTAAGAAGTGTGTTTTCATCTCAGATGCCCATTTTTGGATTGGGTTTTTTAATTTCAAGGGCCTGATTTTTTTAAATTCTTCATATGTTCTAGATAGAAGTCCTTTGTCTGAGGGATGGTTGACTAAGAGTTTTTTCCCAATTTGTAAGTTTTCTTTTCACTTCATTGGAGATTTCTTTTGATATGCCAAAACTTTTTAATAAAACAAGATCTCAGTTGTTGATTCTGGGAAGCATTTCCTGAGCAGTTTGACTTTTGCCCATGAACTCTGCCTACCACTATGTCTTCATGATTCCTACCTACTTTGTCTTCCGGCAGATTTAATGTTTCTGTTTTAATATTTAGATCTTTGATCCATTTTGACTTTAGTTTAGTTCATGGTGATAGCCTTGGGTCTAGTTTTTGTTTTTGGCATATGGAAAGCTAGTTTTTCCAGCACCATTTATTAAAGAGGCAATCTTTCTTCCAGTGAACAAGTTTGTCAAAGATAAGGTGACTGAGTGTGTTTGTAGTTGGGATTGTATCTTCTAATCTATTCCATTCATCCTCAGGTCTGTTTTGATTCCAGTGCCATGCTGATTTTATCACAGTAGCTTTGTAGTCTAATTTCAAATCTGGGATTTTGTTGTTCGTGTACAGGAATGCTATTGATTTTTGAGTGTGGACTTTGTATCCAGCTACTTTACTGAATTTGGTTATGATATCCAGAAGTCTTTCTATGGAGTTTTGTGGGTCTTCTATGTAGAGTGTCATGTCATCTGCAAATAATAATTTAACTTCTTCCTTTCCTATCCTTATTCCTTTGATTTCTTTCTCTTGTCTAATTGCTCTGGCTAATGTTTCCAGCACTATATTGAATAGCAGTGGTGATAGTGGACATCCTTGCCTTGTTCCTGATTTTAGAGTGAAAGCTTTCAGTTTTTGACCATTTAATGTGATGCTGGCTATTGGTGTGTCATAGATATCTTTTATCAGATTGAGGTAAAGACCATCTATTCCAATTTTCTGTAGGGTTCTTATCATGAATGAGTGTTGGGCTTCATCAAAAGCTTTTTCTGCATCTATTGAAATGACCATGTGGTTCTTATCTTTGGCTCTATTGATATGGTGTATTACATTTATTGATTTGCCTATGTTGAACCATCCCTGCATCCTATGTTCATTAGGGAGATTGGCCTGTAGTTCTCTTTTTTCGGTTGGGTCTTTTTCTGGTTTTGGTATTAGGGCACTACTTCCAGGAATGAGTTAGGGAGACTTACTTCCCTTTTAATT
Source organism: Cuniculus paca (assembly GCA_004365215.1). Taxonomy (NCBI): domain Eukaryota; kingdom Metazoa; phylum Chordata; class Mammalia; order Rodentia; family Cuniculidae; genus Cuniculus; species Cuniculus paca. Next base: position 9,873 of record RJWT010046867.1, on the reverse strand, counting down.
TCATTGAAGAATCCAAGGAGTTTTGGCATTAAGCCTTCCTTGAATTTCTTGTAAAATTCAGCTGTGAACCCACTGGGACCTAGACTTTTCTTTGTTGGTAAAGATCTAATTACATTTTCAATTTCCTTAACTGAAATTGGATTATTCAACAGTTTTACATCCTCTTGGTCCAGATTTGATAATTCATATGTTTCTAGAAATCTGTCCATTTCTTCTGTGTTATCAAACCTATGAGAGTAAAGAGTTTCAAAGTAGGTATTGATGATCTTCTCTACTTCCATAGGGTCTGTAGTGATTTCACCCTTCTTATTCCTTATTGCATGAGTTTGAGTTTTTTCTTTCCTTTTTTTAATAAGATTTGCTAGGGGCTTATCAATTTTATTTATTCTTTCAAAGAACCAACTCTTTTGATTCATTAATTCTTTTCATTGTTTTCTTAGTCTCAATTTCATTAATTTATGCCCGATGTTTACAGTTTCCTCTCTTCTTTTGGCTTTGGGCTTGACTTGCTCTTCTTTTTCTAGATGTCTGAGGTGTAGCATCAGGTTGTTTATTTGTGTTAGTTCCATTTTCCAGATGTGGGAATTCACCACAATAAATTTTCCTCTGAGAACTGCTTTCATTGCATCCCATAGGTTCCAATAAGTTATATTTGTATTTTCATTTGCTTGTAGATATTGTTTAATTTCTTCTTTAATTTCCTGTGTAACCCATTGATTGTTCAGGAGTGTATTATTTAATTTCCATGTGTTTACTAAGTTTTTGTAGTTTCTTTTGTCACTAATTTCCAGTTTCATGGCACTATGATCAGATAATATGCATGGATAATTCTGACTCCTTTGCAGTTACTTAAGCATGTTCTATGGGTGAAGGTATGGTCTATTTTAGAGAAGGTCCCATGTGAAGTGAGAAGAATGTGTATTCTGATGTTTTTGATTGGAATACCCTGTACACATCTACCAAGTCCATTTATTCACAAGTTTAATTCAGATCTCTTATTTCTTTTCTGATTTTCTGTCCAGTTGATCTGTCTCTTTGTGTCAAGGATGTGTTAAGGTCTCCCATTATAATTGTGTTGCTGTTTATTTGATTTTTCATTTCTATTAATATTTATTTTATATAGCTCAGTGCTCCCATATTTGGTGTATATATATTTAAGATTGTTATTTTTTCCTCTTAGAGTTTTCCCCTAACCAACATGTAGTGATCCTCTTTATGTCTTTTGATCATTCTTAGAGTTTGCATTGTCTGTAAACAGAATAGCTACCCCTGCTTTTTTGGGGGTTCCTGTTGCATGATGTCTTATTTTTCATCCTTTGACTTTCAGTTTATGAATTTCCTTTTGGGTTAGATGGGTTTCTTGTAGAGAGCATATGGTTGGATGTTGTTTCTTGATCCATTCTTCCAGTCTGTTTCTTTTAATTGATGAATTAAGGCCAGTTATATTAATGGTTATAACTGATATATATTGGCTTATTTTTTTATGTTATCTTTCTGTGGTAGTTTCTTTACCTTTTCCCTCTGTTTGTTTGCCCTGCTTGGTGATTTTTTTCTGTTGGTCTTCTTGAAGTCATAGCTATTTTCATGTCTACCTAGAATATCTTACAGTATTCTTTGCACTGTTAGTTTGGTGCTCATGAAATTCTTCAGCTGTTCTTTGTCATTGAAGTATCTTATTTCACCCTCAATTTTGAAGGATAATTTTGCAGGGTACATCAAACTGTGTTGGAAATTGTTTTCCTTTAGCACTTGAAATACTTCACTCCATGTTCTTCTTGACTTCATTGTTTGTGTTGAGAAGTCTGCTGTAATTCTGATGGGCTTTCCTTTATAGGTAATTTGTTTCCTTTCTCTACCAGGTTTTAATATTTTGTTCTTACATTGAATTTCTGAGATATTGATTATTATATGTCTGGGTGTAGATTTATTTTGGTTATGGCTAATGGAGTTCAATATGCTTCACTCATCTGTATGTCAATTTCCTTTCCCATGTTTGGGAAATTTTCAGCTATTATTTCTGTAAATAGTCTTTTTATATCCTTTGTGTTGTCTCCTTTTTCATTCACACCTATCAATCTTTTATTATTTTTCTTTGCATCATCTTGCAGATGTTGAATTGTTATTTGCTGATTCCTTGCTATTTTTAAAAGATCTTTCCTTTCTTGTTCACTAGATACCATCTTGTCTTTGAGTTCTGAGAGTCTATCTTCACATTCATTGAGGCGGTTTTGCCAGCTTTCGATAGAATTTTTCATTTCCTGGATATCTCTTTGAATCTGTTTCATGCATTCTATTTCTTTCTTGATTTGATCATTCAAAGTTTCCATCATTTTGCTGTGTTCCTGTATTTTTTTAACTATGTCTTCTTTAGATGTGTTTAGCATTTCTTTCATTATGCTTATCATTTTGTGTTTTACCTGTGAGACTCTTTCTAATCTGAGTTCCTTAGAGCTTCATGGAGATGTTTCTTCAACTCAGTTGCTATCTTTTCAGAAGTTTCAATTGTATGGCTTATATTTTCTTCTATATCCATGTCTCTTAGGCTTGTTTGGGGTGGGCTGGATGTGTAAGATTGGATTTTGCCCTTTCATTTTGTCATTTTCCAGTATTCTCCTATAGCAGGTAAATTCAAAGTCTCAGTTGTTTCCTGGGTTGAGTATGGTTATCTGCATTGCAGGGTGTTTCCCCAGTTCACAGGGGGTCATTAGCTAGGCCTTACCAGATCCCTGCAGGCACTAGAAGACTCCCTAAGTTGAGGGAGTATGCTGGGAGGACCTTCAGCACACCCCACTTTGTATGGCAAGGCTCTCTGGCTGCTTGAGGTTGCTGGGCAGGAACCTTAAAGTTTGCTCGTGGTGTTGTGAGACTGGGCGCCTAGGTGAAATTCACTGTGCACGCCTTCCACTATCGTGCGGCCCACCACCAAAGCTGCACCTCTGCTTGGAGTCACCAGGCAGGTTCCTGGCTGGACTCCTGGGCTGTTCCAAATCTCCGTGATGGGTTAGGAAGGCTGGGAGGGCCCTGCCAGGTCTCAGGTGGTGCGTTCTGTATCCTTGGGACTACGTAGAGATGTCCAAGCGTGTGATCAGGTAGTGTGCGGCCCATGAACTTGGGCCACAGCTTGGAGTCCCCGGGTGGGTCCTACTCAGTCTTATTTTAAAAAAGCAAACAAAGCACATTAAGCATGATGAAATGTTGAAGACCTTACACTAAATAAACCTGTCATGAAAGGACAATTACTGTACAGCTCCAGTTTTAAAAGTCCTCTACAGAAGTCCAAATCCTAGAGCCAAATTTTATAATGGTAGCTGCTGGAAGTTGTTGGTAGGGGAAATCAAGGAGTTCTTGTTTAACAGGTACAGAATTTCAGTTTTTCAAGGTGAAAAATTGCTGTGGGTGGATGACACAAAGGCTGAAATACAATGTAAGTTTTCATAGTTGTTAAGGCTTTATTTTAATTCAGGTGCATTTTACTTCAATCAAAATGAAAGAAAAAGCAATATTTCTAATTTATTCTGTTGAAGAATTTTTCTGACTCTACACTAGTTATTTAGCAAACACTTATTTTTTAATCTACTACTATGTACTAGGGTTTTTGTTAGAATGCTTTCAAGTCAGACTTTCAGTTAATGGCTCAAAATATGTGCAGCTCAGGCATTGATAAATGATCAGGGTCAACATGACAATAGCAAAAATGCCAGTGGATTTGAAAGGAACATCTGTGGTATTCCAGAGCAAAGTCCTTATGCAGCACAGATCTGACATCACTGCCCCAGCTGACAGGAAATGTGATGATTCAATACTGGAGGAAGAAGAAAGGAAGATACTCCTTCCTAGGGACATTTGTGTCTGTGCTATTACACACAGATACCCTCAAGCACTGACTGAATTTCTGAAATATTTCATCATGTTTACTGTAACAAAATACATTAAAACCTTAGATTGTAGGCAATTTATTTTGCAAATGTTATGCAGGACAAGCAAACATTTCCAATAAAGTTTAACTTAACCAATGAGCAACGTCTTGCAACACAATTAGCATGTGACACCAAACATCACCTGGTAACCACTGGTTTCTGTCTCTTTCTCTCTCTCCCCCTCAGTGTGGGATTATAGGCAAAAGTCTACCAACAGCAAGAGGTTATGGAGGAGATGATGCAGATGTGAAAGCTAGGAAACAAAATTTCTACAAAATTTTGTAGAAAAGCATCTAGTAAGGCTATAGCAGTGCAAGCAATGAATCAGTTTAACAATGCAATGCCACACGTTCATGAACCTTCAAAAGGAAGCAAAAGCAAGTGTCATGGGACAGTTTCTTCGTTAAGGTTGCATGAAAAGAAAAAGATTTCATTGAGCCAAAAGATAACAGTGATTCCATTAGTGACAGTGAGAGTCATCCTACACAATAACCCTCCTCTTTCTTGGCTCCTGCACACCAATCATGAAGGTTTTTTTTTTTTATTTTGCGGCACCGGGGATTGAGCTCATGACCTTGCGCTTGCCAGGCAGGCGCTTACACCGCTGAGCTAGATCCTCAGCCCCATGAAGGTTTTTAAAAGAAATTGCAGGCTGATTTATTTTTCTTTATATTTTCTAGTTTCTTTATTATTTTGTGTAATACAGGCTTGCTTTCACAGGCTTCCAGTATGATAAAATGTAAAAGAAGTACAAGAGTAGTGGTTATTACTGATATTGGTTATTATTGAACTTGATATTGTTTTAAAAGATAATGGCTATCACCACCTAGAAAATGTACATTATATAATTCAATGATGAAATTAAATTGATAATATTTTCTAAAATTATCACATTTTATTTGACTAGTCATAAAAAACATAGCTTTATATATTTAAAATACTTTTTTAAAAAATAGAGAATTATTCCATTTATAGAATTTATTTTACCTTAGTGGTCTGTTAACTTGATTTACAATATTGAAAGAAACTATAGTCAAATACAGCATTTTATTGGAATAAAAAAAAGTTATATGTCAGGCAATTCTCAAAATCAGGAGAATTTTGGAGACCTTTACCCAGTAACATGGGAAAACAGTCTTGATAGATAGAAAAAGAGACACATATCCGTAGCTTTTCTGGTTACACTTTAGCCTTTGTCTCATCTATTATAATGTGATTAAGCATTTGCCTTATATGGATGTACTCTGACAGGTGGGAACCTGTGGTGGGCTATATCTCAACTACTATGTTTGCTGAGACTCGATCGTTATAAGAATAGACACTTACATTGCAGTTTACATATTACATTAGATTGCAGTTCACTGTCTACAAACTCAAAACACAGAGGCCATATTTAGTCTCAGGTCATATTTAGTTGAATTAGACAGGCATGAATAATGTACCTCTGTGTATATGCCTTACCCTGGCCATATGGGTTTTAATGAGCAATGTTCCTGAGGTTAATCTCAGTCCACATAATACAAGATTAGGAGGTTGCTAGAGGAGTGTTGTGGTGAGATGGTGGTACCCACCAAAGTGGAGAAAGGTAGGAAAGAAATCATCATTTTTAGACATTTAATTTTCAAGCTCTGGAAACAAACTGTTTCCCAGTAACACCCAAACTGTGATGAACTTCCCAAGAGGCTAAATACAGGAATAGCATGGGACCAAATTTTCACAGCATCCAGGAGTTCAGGCCTCTCAAAAATCACAAGTCTTCCACTGAGATGAATTTGGTACTCTAGGACACTACAGGATACTGTCTTTCTAAATGAAAGGATTCAGTATAGGGAAGTCAAAAATAAAGTTTTGAGGGAGGTGAGTAATAAGACTGTTAATAAGAATAGTTTCACAATAAATGAGGTAAGTGAACTAAATTATTTTGGGGATAACTAAAAACTGAATAAATATTGATATTTGTTATTTAATATATTTTTCAGTATCAATACTGATAACTAGAAGTAGGAAGAAACTGATATTGGATATTTATACCTGAATTTCATAATTCCAGACAAAAAGAGTTCCTTATCTCATGAAGAACTTTTTCAGTTAGACACATCACACTTAAAATGCATTTTCAATACATGAGACATTGATTTTTTCTCAATATTTGACAGACATTGAAAATGAGATGGGCTGCAGATGTGACATTTCAATTAATCTTGAATTTAAAATTTTTTACAAACAAATAATTTCCTATTTCTCTAGAACATATGCATAACAACTAGCATGCTAATGCAAATATCTTTTGGAAATCATTACTGATATAGGCAGCTAAGTTTAGCTTTGGGTATCACTCAAGGTTTGTTCTCAATACACAAAGTTGATGCTTGGATTTTTTTCTGTCGGAATATTCCACAATGGAGCGTGTTGTAACCTACTAGGGTACCCAAATGAGGCCCTTGTCTTTCTCCTTCAGCGGATTGGAGTGGAAGGTCCCAGTGGTAACTATCAGCTCTCATTCTCCTCCCAAGAGGTGCCACTTTCTGCACATTCATCTTTTTTTTCTTAGCACCCAAGTTTTAATTTGTTCATGCTTTTAACTTACATATCTACTCTATTTTTTACAATTGCTCTCATCTTTCCTTGAAAGAATGCAGAGGCAGTTGATACAATGGAACCTGGAGGCTGTGAAATCAGACACCCATGAGCCACTGCCTTGGCCATAGTCACCTTGAAGTTATTCGTGGATGAGTATAACAACTTCATGAGAAATATGCAGGCAAATATAGCACTTGCTTATAAGATTCTATGAAAACCATAAATAAGACATCATATGTAAACTGCTAAGCATAGTTCTTATAGTGTTAAGAGTTTTATTAGTATTATCATTGCTATTAAAGATACAAGTAAATGATTGACAGCAACTGTTTAATAATAGCTCCTATTACTGATCTCTGACTTCTGTTTTTAGCCCAGTTTCTTGGTAGTTCAGCTTGTGTGGCTTAATAATGAAAGGAACAAGAGAAAAATCATCAGATTTCTGTAACTTCTCCCCCTTTATCCTCTCTTTAAGAATGCTCCTCCCTCCCTCATTTCCTCCCTCCTCTCTCTCCTTCTTCCCTTCCTTCCTGGAATAATCATTCAATAAATATTGTATTCACTGCTTTCTGTACTCCAGATTCTGTGCTAGATTCATACAAATATATGTGAGTTTACATAATTTTAGAAATAATTGGCCATGTAAATATTATGGGTTTATTTTCTTGAGGAGGAAACTGAAGATCTCAGTGCATCTGGCTCCCTGAGATCGTCTCGCTTCCTGTGCTGCCTTCAGCTGAATCTGTGTCCACCTTACTGTCCAGATCCAGAGTAAAACTGAGTCAGTTACATTTTGTACCTGAGAATGTCAAATCAGAGAAAGATGATTAGTCTCTATAACTTCCATGTTCATGAAAGCTTTATGTTTTCCCCAAATTACAATTCCATGCCTCTAAGAATACAGGCTCTGAAAGTAATGTTATCATAGCCCGATTCAGCAGTCATAGGCAGCCTCTGAAGCTACTATTTTTCATTTGAAATGGTGTTTCCAGTGATATTAATAGCCACTGTGCACTATCGATCGGTTCAGTTGAGTGGATGATTCAGCTTAGTCATCAGCACAACCACAGAAACCAGATGGATCATTTTCCCTCAGTCAGTGTGGCTGCTGTTGAACAAGTACACCATAGTTTACAGGGAGTATTACCACTGACTGGATTAGCTCCACGTGGACAGGGGTCATGGAAACCCAACTCCTTCACGGAATTACCTGTCAGCATGTGTGAGCCTCAGGTGAAGACAGAGCTGGCCATTGTATGTGACGGATTTATTAAGCTATGTATATTTGGTTTGTGTCCTGGTAGGGTTTTTCCTGAACTTTCAATCAAAACTTGAAAACATCTAGGATCCCATTTCTTTTAATCTGTAGCCCAGGCTTCAAGTCTGATAGTTGGGGATGCATGTACAAATGGAATATTGCAAATTTAAGACTTTCAGGCTGCCTCTCTTCCCTCCATTTCATTTCTACAAAGGCGGCTGGTATTTAGGTGGGGTTCCAATGTTTGCTTCTTGATTTCATTATGATTCTTTATTCATATATCAGAATCTTATGCAAGGGAACTTGGGTTATTTAATTTTTTTGCTGAATGTACTTTTAGAAAAATGTAATATGTTTTCAAAATAATATATGATTATCAAGATTTTCAATTCATTTAGGCATATTTGGAGGTAGATTGCAACTGTTCTGGGTTTTAAATACTAAGCTACTCAGGTATTTCTCCTGAATATTCATATTTACCATACTCACATTCTTCACAATAAAGTGTGGGGTAAAAAACAACCACAGTGATAAATGATCTACTAAAGAATAAAGAGTTATTTGCTTTTTCTTTCAGAACAAATTATGATTAGTATTAATTACAATCATAATAATGGTAATATGCAAAGGACAGCATACTCTTTTCTTCCTTGATATGCTCTTTAAGTGAATTGGACAAGTGCCACAATATAATGGCTTTAGCATCATGCAGGATTTCTTGTTTCCCTTCACACCTAACATTTATAACACTTGATGTGTTCCATGTCTCACTTTGCTCACGCTTAGACTTTCCTGATTATCATTGCATGCGTTATACGCATTTATGTCGGGGTCACTACTCCTGGGCTTGTAAACTAGCCTTATAAATAAAATAGTGATGGACATCCACAATGCATATTTCAGGTTGCTGTATTGCTAGTTTACTACATAAAGGTGTTTCCTGCACTCTTGTTGATTGCTAATCATTTTTTCCTTTAAAAAATACTTTCCTTACAGTCACATGGTGAGCCCTGACATTCATCCTCTTCTCACTATGCCATCACAGAACAGTCAGTGCCATGGCTTCCAGCATTCACCTCATCCTGTCTTTTTTCAAAGTCCCATTCAGATATGGATGTGCTTGGGAGAGCTTGGTGCCCTGCAGACCTTCCTTCTCTCTGAAGTGTTGCTGATTACTGCTTAGTGCTGGTTAGCTGTTTGCAGACATCACAGAGCCACAGTCCACATTCATTTCTTTACCCTGCCCTTTCTCTACTGTATTTAGTCCTTTTTCTATTCTCTTGAACAAAGTTTGTGCTTCTCTAAATCTTTAGGTAAGTAAAGCATCAGATCTAGGTATATAGTTTTGTTTGTGTGTACATAAATTGATGCTGCCTGTCTGCCATCATCTTTCATCTGTGTTTCACTGTATTTTGCTATAATAATCCTTGCTTTCTTTTGGGAAACCTTAGCTTCTTAAAATCACTTTCCCAGAAAGTAACACATAAACTATATCAAACGTTTTGGTAATATTTGTGATTTTTCATCTAGTAATTTAAAATAAATGATAGTACATGTCTATGATGCAATATTATTCCATCATTAATTTTTTACAAAGAATTTTGAATACTTTGGAAAATTATCAGAAAAGAGTTATTTGACAAATATATATTGATCTCAATTACATGCCAGGCATTCCGTCAGTGATGTGAGAAATTAGTAAGAAATTAGTAAGTATTAGTATAATAGCCGTGATTATTTGAAATTTGTATAAATACAGAGATACTTACAAAAGTTATGAGTTTGCTTTGCTTTTGTTTTTGTTTTAAATTTTCCAAATTTTACATTATTTCAAATAAAATGTAACAACACCTGTGTAGACTGTTTAGCAGGTAATAAAGCTTATTTACCAGGAAAAATAGGGTAGAATGATATCAAAATTGAGTGTTCCTCAGACATGGGTAATAGCAAACTGACATACTCTTGGACAGAATCTTGTTAAGCTTCATAACAGTAACAGAAAGTTGGCATTGAAATCAAGAGGATGCTTATTTTAAATACATATTCTAGATTCTACCTTGAATCAGACACTCCACGTGTTAGCGTATATTAGTTAATGTATGCTATGTAACAGGTTAT
>RJWT010046866.1:0-11393 GCA_004365215.1 Cuniculus paca | reverse complement strand
TTATGAAAGCTGTAAGTCTCCAACCTGGCCTGACTACCCCAGCCCCCAGCCTGCTTGCCAGCAGAAGCCCTGCTCTCTGCAGGGAACTCAGCTCAGCACTGAGGCTGTCACTGGCCAACACAGCAAAGGAGATAAGAAAGGACAAGCAATTTTGCAGGTCCTGGAGACATCTGGAGACACTCAAACATTTATAAGGGACGCTTCAGAGGACTCAGCACACTGAGATTCAAGATTGCCAGTAAACTTTAACCACTTATGTTCATTGGAATCTTCTTGCCTGGTGTCCCCTGCCTTCCCTCCATCCCTATAAAAGGGACTCATTTCTCTTTGTTTCGGGCAGAAGGTCTTATTGGAGCTCTCTGCCTGAACCCAGGCACAATAAATTCCACATCATGTTCCCGTTACCTGAGCCTGGTGGTCTCTGCTGGTTATTTATACTACATTTTGCTGCTAAGAACTGGGAAGGAAGACAAGCTCTGTGTGGAAGGACTTATGCTCTCTTGAATATCAGCCCCAGCAAAGGCCACCTGGCAACATTCTCGGACCATGGTCCCTACAGTTCCTGCCACTTCTGCCATGGCAGATCTCCATGGGCATTTCAGATTGGCCAAGCCCCGCAGTCTCTCTCCCTCTTTCTTTTTCTCCTTAACCCTGCCTCCAAGGTGATCTAAATCCAGGCAGCTCCCAGCACACCGAGCGCTTTCTGGGTTTCTAACACTCTCTGTGCTTCTAAGGTTCAGCCCCTTGCATTGTGCAGGCAGCTGCTTTCCAGCTCCCAAAGTCCCCGCATTTGGCTCCCCATTTTTTTCTCTGAAACTTAACCCCTCTCTGCTGAACCCCCTTCCTCTCTGCAGTTGACCGCTTCTCTGTTCTGCTCTCTTCACACATCGCTTCTCCTACTGTGCTGTGAAGCTTGTGCAAGTCGCCATTAGACACTTCTCTGGGAGACTTGCTCTGCCGGGGGACTGACTGAGTGCCGGGACAACAGCCCTTGGTCTCCACCCTCACTCCCTCAGGACCTTGGCATTAAATGAAGACGTTCAGTATAGGCCCTGCTGTCTCTCCTTTGGCACACCAGGCGTAGGTGTGACAATTACCTTTCTCTGTCTCCAGTGGGAAATTCTCCTTCCTTCTTCCCCCACACCACTCTCTGTACTCGAATAAAAAACTGTCCACCTCCCCGTGCATTCTATAGAATCTCAAACCACCTCTTTCCCAATCTGAAGTCCAATGCCTCTCCATGACCAGAAAGAACACAATACTTTTGGTTTGTCCATAACAAAGAATTAGCAGGAGCCTGCACAACACACTCCTTACCCCATCCCACAGGAGGACTCCAAACCCAGGCCGTGCACCTAGCTGAGCTTTCCACAAGGTCCCAAGGCAAACCCTAGCCAGCCTGCACCACACTCCCCCCAATCACCACTGTGGCTACCTTACTCCACCAGTTAAATGATCCATGCCCAGCCTGCCCACCCAGAGCCACCTTCCAAAGTGCCCCCATTCACAAAGCTCATGCTCTCCACTGCTGCTCTCACCCTCAGCCTTACGCTCTGCCAGCTCCCACTGGCCACTCCATCACACAGACAGTGCTGAGGGCCACTCTTTGACCCTCCTGTTCTCCCTGCCTGCCAGTGTCCGAGTTCTTTAGACTCATTAACACCCGAGTTTTTCTCACACTGGCCAAAAGTTAACTTTAAACCCCTTAATTATTAGAAAAAGAAAAAGAAAAAAAAAAAAGCAGGTATTAGCCGGGTGTGGTGACTCACGCCTGTAATCCCAGCACTCGGGAGACTGACACAGGAGGATCATTGTGAGTTCGAGACCAGCCTGGGCTACAAAATGAGCTCAAGGCCAGCCTGAACAGCATGTGAGACCCTGTCTCAAAAAGACAAGGGCTGGGGATCTAGCTCAGTGGCCTAAGTGACTGCCTGGCAAGCACGAGGTCACAAGTTCTGTCCCCAGTGCTGCCAAAAAAAAAAAAGCAGGTATTCAAACTAGGCACAGTCCCAGTGTCTAGTCATTATTTCTTTCAGAACATCTTGCAGGCTGGCCACTGTTATGAGAGATGACCTCTTTCTACACAGAACCCCTGGAAATAGTTAAAATCATCTTGCTAACAACTGCGACTGTCCACCAGCTGTGACTATCAAAGCGACAATGAGTAATTAGCCTGTATAGCTGGATATCCCAATCAGACAACCCATCAGCCTGGAGTGCATCTTTATAACTGTCTTTGCTTTCACAGGTATAAAAAGGTTTATCCCTTTTGATCCTTATTACAAGAGATCTCTATTAACCTACAGAGCTTCTATTAAGTCTGTTTATACTAAAAAGCTTAAAAACTATAAACGTTACTATAATTCAATCCAACCAAATATATTTGAGTGCATTCTGATTCTTATGTATGTTTGTCTGTCTGTGTGTCTGTCCAATCTTTTTTTTTTTTTTTGAGGCACCGGGGATTGAACTCATGACCTTGCACTTGCCAGGCAGGCACTTAGACCAGGCAGGCGCTTAGACCGCTGAGCTAGATCCCCAGCCCTGTCTGTCCAATCCATAAAGAGCTTTTTTTTTTAAACTCAACACATTTTTCTTCTGTTTTTGCATTTTTGGAAATGTGCTTCCACCTAAGTTGCAAGTTGGTCAAAATGATTTGAAAACAGTTTTATAGAGGTAGTACATATTTTTGTCTGTATACAATGACTCAAAAATCTCTCATTGATCAAAATTACTTATCCTATCTTACCTTATTTCCTGTGTTTGCCAGTGGCAGCCTCAGTGCTGAGCTGAGTTCCCTGCAGAGAGCAGTGCTTCTTCTGCTCGCAAGCAGGCTGGGGGCTGGGAGAGTCAGGCCAGGTTGGAGACTTCACAAAAGAAGATGCTGATGTAAACCGAACCAGACCTTTGATTCACCTGATGACTTCCTGGTGCTGAGGCTGGGCTGCATAAAGACCTTAGACTCTATGCTCTCCTGGCCCTGTCACAGCTCATCAAAGGTTGAAATTATGCACCTTTCAACATTAATATTCCTAGAAAAATATTATCTGGTGTCAGGTGATACACATGTGTTAATAAGTTGCTTAAATTGAGAAATGCACAGAATATTAGTAAAACACACTTCTTGGTGTGTCTGATTGAGATATGATAGTGCACCCAGAGAAACCAAATGTTCCCTGGACCCTTCCCCTCACCCTGTTTCCCTTCTCTCTGGATCCTGGCTCTCATAAAGTAGGTACCCTTGTCCTTTATTTCTATTTACAGAGGACCCTACACTTATAGACTCCATTCATACTTGAGGACTGGTTGTGACTCAAGTGCATTGTAAGTCAAGACTATTTTCCCACAAGAAATAATAGGAATATCCATGATGTGTGCTGAACTTCACAACGCACCCCTTCACTAACTTTTTCATGATGAAAAGGACTTTACAGTGTGCATAATTTGCCAAAAACACCATTCATTTTTGTACCATATTCACCAAAATGTTATAAATTGTGCCTATCTTACCAGACCAGAGAATTTCCTCTGGTACTCACCATTGAAGTTCACATCTTTAGCTTGCAGGACGGGAGGATGAAATAGAAAGTGGTTATTATTTGGAGGGAAAGTCTCCTTGCCTGAGAACAACAGGAATCTGGCTCTATGATGCGCTTTCTTTTGTTGGCAGAGAATGTAGCCCACTAGGACCTGCTTCTGGCTCACTAGGTCTCAAAATTCTCAGAACTAAGACTTCTCTAAGGTTGTTTGTTTCTGTCTTTTGTTTAACACTGTCCTTAGCATGAAATATTTTAATTAAGCAAGTAAATGCAAAGATTGGCTTTTTGTCCGGGTGGGTTCCTTTAGTTGCGCAAAATCTTTTTAATGAGATGAGGTCCCTGTGGTTATTTTGTGATATTTCCTGTGCAATGGGTGTTTGTTCATAAAGTCTGCACACACCTATGTCTCCAACAGCCCTACCTATTCTATCTTTCTGCAGACTTTATATTTTGGTTTCAGTATTTACATCTTCTATCCATTGTAATTTTTCTTTAGTCCATGGTGAGAAATATGGCTCTACTTTAGTATTTTACATATGCAAAGTCAAATATTCCAGCACTACTTAATAAAGAGGCTATATCTCTTCCACTGAAGGTGTTTGGGCCTTTCATCAAATATATGATGGCTGAGTGTGTTGGGAGTGTTTTCCATATCATGTACAATGTTCCATTGATGCTGGGGGTTTTATGTCATTATCACTCTGTTCTTATTACTGTAGCTCTGTACTATTATTTTAGGTCAGTGATTGTGGTGCCCCTGGTGTGTATTTATTGCTGAGAATTTCTTCTGCTCTTCAAAGTCTCTTCTAGTTCCAAATGAGTTTTAAGTTTGCTTTCTCTAATTCTGTGTGGTATACTATTGTTATTTTTGAGTAGTACTGCATTACATCTGTATAACAATTTTGGAAGTATGGCCATTTTCACTATATTGGTTTTTCCTGCCCAAGAACGAAGGATATCTTTCCATGTTCTGATAATTTATTTGATCTCCTTTTTCAGAGTTCTGTAGTTTTCAACGTAAAGATCTTTTATTTCCTTCAGTAGACTGATTTCTAAGAATTTGTTTGCTTTTGTATGTTATTGTTAAATTGTGATTTCCCTAATTTCTTTCAGTGTTTGTTGTATGTGTACTGCAATGTTATTGAATTTTGAGTGTTGACCGTGTATTCAGCTATGATACCAAATATGTTTATTAAATGTAGAAATGTTTTGGTGGAAATTTTAGGGTCTTCTATATAGAGTATCATGTCATTCTCAAGTAGTGATAGTTTAACTTCTTCCTTTACTATCCTTATTCCTTTTCTCTTTTTTCTCTTATCTAATTTCTCTAGGAAAGAAGCCTAGAATTTTATTGAATAAGATTCGTCATAATGTACATCATTGTGTTGCTCCTTATTTTACAGTGAAAGCTTTTAGTTTTTGACCATTTAGTAAGATATTGGCTGTTGGTTTACCTTAGATGACTTCTATCAGATTGAGATAAAGTCCATCTCTTCCAATTTTCTATAAGTTGTTTTTTTTTTAATCATGAATAGGTGTTGGTCTTTGTCAAGTGGTTTTGTGCCATCTATTGAGATGATCACGTGTGTTTTGTCCTTACTACTGTTGATATGCTGTATTACACTTATTGATTTCTGTATGTTGAACCATCCCTGCATCACTGGGATGAATACTTCCTGGTCATGATGCATAATCTTCTCGATGACTTTCTATGTTCTGTTTGCTAGTATCTCAGTGAGAATTTTTGCATTTGTGTTCATCAGTGATACTGGCCCGCAGCTCTTTTTTTGGTTGAGGCCTTCTCTGGTTTTTGTGTCATAGTAATACCTGTTTTCAGGAAAAATTCTGAGAGTATTTCTTCCCTTTCAATGTCATTAAAGAGTTTTATCAATAATATCATTAGCTATTCTCTAAATTTCCTCTAGAATTCTGCAGTGAATCATTTAGTAACTATGTTTTTATTTGTTTGTAAAGTTTAAAGTATTTATTCAATTTAATTGAATGATATTGGATTATTTAGAATTTTTATTTCTTATTGCTTCAGCCTTGGAAATTCAGCTGTTTCTAGGAATTTGTCTGTTTCTTCTGTTTTCCACCTTTGTTGAATAGTTGTTCTCAAATTTGGTATTGATGAACTTCTCCATTTCAGCAGAATCTGTTGTGATTTCACCCTTTCATTCTTAATTGCATGGTGTGAATCTTTTCTTCATTTGATAAGGTTGTCAAGTGTTTGTCAATTTTATTTAATCTTTCAAAGAATTATCTCTTTGATTCCTTGTTTCTTTGTTTTGATTTCTTAGTGTCAATTAGTTTTGCTTCTTCTGTGAGATTTATAATTTATAGTTTCATACAATATTTTGCCTTGACGTGTTCTTTTTCTTGAAGTTTGAGTTTCAACATTAGGTTGTTTCTTTGAGCTCCCTCAGTTTTCCTGATGTGAGACTACATGGACATAATTCTCCCTCAGAGGACTGGTTTCATACCATCACACAAGTTTTGGTATGTTGTACTGGTATATAAATTGACAAGAGGAAGTTAAGGTTCCCCATTACATTGTGTTAGTGCCTAGTGTTTTTCATGTACAGAAGTCTTTGTTTTACATAGTAGTGTGCAGTGGTATTTGGTGCATACATTTGTATGATTGTTGTATCTTCTTTGAGTTTTTTCTTAACAAATACATGACCTCCGTCTTTGTCTCTCTTGATCAGACTTTGCTTTGAGTTCACATTGTCTGCAAATGGAATAGGATGCCTGCTTTGTTCTGGGTTCCTGTCATGTGAAGTAATCTTTTCCATTGTTTGACTTTCAGTCTATGAATTTCTTTTTTATATGTGATTCTTCGTGCAGTGTATTCTGAGCAGTTAGTTTCTGCTAGTATACATGAGGATACTAATTCTGTGATGACCACACATGATAATCCTGACACTATTTGGGAGTCACTCTCACCACGCACTATGGCCCCAATGGCTGTACCCCAATTCGAATTGATGGAGATTCTTAAGAGTTAAGTACATAGTGTGACCCATGAGGAGGTCCCCTGTTATCTCAAAGAAGTTTTTGAGTTTTCTCTGATAATAAAAGGCTTGATGAGCAGTATGCAAATGGATTTTATGTGTGGGTGTGAAAATTATACACCTGAACCAAGCTTAATTTGTTGATATAGGCTTATTAAGAAGTAATTCTGAAGCCGGGCGCGGTGGCTCACGCCTGTAATCCCAGCACTCGGGAGGCTGAGATAGGCGGATCGTTGTGAGTTCGAGACCAGCCTGGGCTACAAAGTGAGCTCAAGGCCAGCCTGAATGGCATAGTGAGACCGCCTCAAAAACAGGGCTGGGGATGTAGCTCAGCGGTCTAAGCGCCTGCCTGGCAAGCGCAAGGTCATGAGTTCAATCCCCGGTGCTGCAAAAAAGAAAAAAAAAAAAGTAATTCTGAATTTAATGTTGCAGCTCATGGAGTAAAGAAAGGGCTTCATAATTTATTTCACTGTTTGGCAAAAGTATGAGTCAAAATATGGCCCACTGTTAATGAGTTAGAGGTGCCAAACATTTCATGGTTTACTCTTGAGGGGATGCAGAGTCTTAGGGAAATGGTAATGCTAGAAGCATTATGTCAGTCCTAATCTGCTACAGTGGAATGTTCCAGAAAATGTTACTTTCAGTAAAACCTTGAGTGGAGCACCAGTGTCCCCAAAGAGCCCTGTCATTGCTCTTCCCTGTACGCCAGAACTTAAGAGTGGGGACCAGAGATGCTCAATTGGGAAACTTAAGGACAGGGAGTTTGACTGGATCTTGAAGTGGCAGTGGTGAAGTGGCAACACATAATTGCTGAAGCAAAATGCATGCAGTCAAGGGCTGGGGATTTTGCTCAGTGGCCTAAGCACCTGCCTGGCAAGCTCAAGGTCGCAAGTTCTATCCCCGGTGCAGCAAAAAACAAAACAAACAAACAAACAAAAACAAAATGCATGCAGTTATGAAAATGTACAGCAGAAAAAGAACTATGATCAGAATAACCTGACACCTGTAGACCTACTAGTATTTGTTGATTATCCGTGGTGTTCCCAAAAGCGATATAGATGGGAAGCCCACACAAATTTTACTGCATTTGTAAAATTAAAAAAAATGTAAGGGAAAAGGAACAGAGACTGACTTCTGATCGTAGTAAGTGGGAATCATGGCCCCTCAGCCAGTTCCTGGATACAGGGCCAGCCTATTGGCAGGCCCAGAGAACACCTTGAATGAAGGGGACACCAGATCCCCTTAAGGAAGGACTGTGGTGAGTTAGCAATGTACATGCTGTATCATCCTCCCATCAATCCGCAACGGACTCTAAGGCCTTTCTCTAGCATAACTGTACACTGAGGAAGGTGCATTTTGGAGATGAGTGGACATTGTTTCTGAATTTCCACTGATGCCGCATGACTTAAAATATCAATGTGCTTCTCCAGCCAGCGTAGGGGCCTATAGAGTTCAGATAATCAATGGAATCTTAGCAAATGTCCAACTCACTGTTTGTTCAATATGCCCTCAAAATCATTGGGTAATTATTTTCTCCTTTCCAGAATGCACACGAGATATACTTAGCACTCAGCAGAACCCTCATAGTGGTTCTTTAAAGTGTAGCTGGAGGGCAAGCATAATTGGAAATACCAAAGAGAAGCCATTAGAATTGCCTCTCATGGGCAAAATAGTAAAATAAATAATAGTAGTGCTTTCCTGGAGGAATTGCAGAGATTATTGCCTTGAAGAGTGCGGGCATAGTCATTCCCATTACCACTCCATTTAATTCTTCAATTTGTCCTGTGCAGATGTATAAACCTCAGAGAATGATGATCCATTACCACAAACTGAATCAAATTGTGACTTCACTTGCAGCTCTGTACTAGATGTGGTGTCTCTGGTTGAGATTAGCTCATCGCCTGGTCTTTGTTAGCAGCTATTGAATTGGTGAAAGCTCTCCTCCTCCATACATATCCATATGGCTTATCTGAAATAATCTGTTTTCAGTGGGGAAGGCAAGCAATACATCTTCACTGTTCTACCTCAGCGTTCCATTAGCTCTCCAGCCCTGTGTCACAACTTAGTTTCTAGCAATCCTGATCACCTTTATCTTTCACAAGGCATATCATAGCACACTATATTATGTTGACTGGACCAAGTAAACAGGAGTTGAACACTGCTCTGAATTTATCAGTAAAAATTTGAGAACCAGAGGATGGTAAGTAAGTCATACTAAAATTCAAGGTCCTCTCAGTGAAATTTCAAGCCGTTGAATCATGTGGGGCATGTACCAATATCCCTTCTAAGGTAAAAAATGATTTGTTGATCTGGCTTCCCCTACAACCCAAAAAGAGGTACAAGGCCTAGTGGGGCTCTTTGGACATGGCAGAAAACACCTTCCTCACTTAACGTGCTTTACACTGGCTCACTTAGTGACTCAGAAAGCTGGTAGGTTTGTTTGGGACCTTTAAGAAGATACGGCTCTGCAACAGGTCCATTCTTGCTGTGCAGGCTGGTCTTCCACTGGGGTCATACGAGCCAGTAAATCCAGTGGTACTTCAGGTGTCAGTGGCTGGTAGGAATGCTGTTTGTAGTCTCCGGCAAACCCTCATATACCAAGTGCTATAAAGACCTTTAGGATATTGGAGCAGGGCTCTGACCTAACCAGCATATAACTACTCTCCCTTTGAAAAACTGTTCTTTGCATGGTACTGGGGCTCAGTGGTAAGCGACTGCTTGACCACTGGACACCAGGTTCCCATGCAACCTGAGCTACTAGCATCAGCTGCGAATTTTGTGATACAGTGAGTCATAAGTTGTATTTGCACAGAAATGGATTATCATTAAATGGAAACTTTACACATGATCAAGATAGAGCAGGTACAGAGGGTACAAGTAAGATACATGAAGAAATTCCTCAGATGCTTGTGGCTCCGACACCTGCTACATCACCTTTTCTCAACATGTACCTATGGCCTTATGGATTGCACCATAAATTCAGCTGTTAAGACGGGGGGGTTGGCTAGCCATGGTTTATGTATGGTTCTGCATGTTATGTAAACACCATGTGCAGGTGGATAGCTGTGACATTACAACCACATTTCAGGATATGCCTCTTTGACACTGGTGAAAATAAACCTTCACAGAGGGCAGAATCCTGGGCAGTGCACCTGGTCATACATTTTGCCTGGAAGGAAAATGGCCAGATATGCAACTGTATACTGATTCATGGGCTGTAGCTGATGGTCTATGTGGGTATTCAGAAACGTGGAGGAACATAAGTGGAAAACTGGTAACAAAGATTTTTGCAGATGAAGGATGTGGATAGACCTATCTATGTAGACAAGCACATAACTATTTGTATCCCACATAAACGCTCACCGAAGTATGACCTCAGTAGAAGAGGACTTTAATGATCAATTGGGTAACTTGATCTGCTTTGTAGATAGCAGTCAACTTCTCTCTTCAGCCACCTCATTAATTGCCCCATGATCTCTCATGAACAGAGCAGGCACGTTGGCAGGAATGCAGGTTTTGTATGCTCAGTGACATGGACTCCAACTTAACAAGGCAGTTCTGGTTACAGCGACTGCTGCAGTCCCAATATGCCAGTAGTATAGACCAACAATTTCTCCCCAATATAGCACCATTCCCTGGTGTGATCATCCTTTGACCTGGTGGGAGTTTAATTATATTGGATGGCTTCCATCATAGAAGAGGCATGCTTTCTCCTTGCTGGAATACTTTTTCTGGATATGGATTTACTTTTCCTACATGATATGCTTCTTACAAAACTCCCATCCATGGATTCACAACATCTTATCCATAATTATGGAATTCTATACAGCATCTGCTCTGACTCCAAGGAATACATTTGATGCCCAAAGAAGTGAGGTGATGGAGTCATGCTGATGGATCTCAGTGATTTTGCCTTGTTCCTCACCATCTGGAAGCAGCTGGATTGATAGAAATTTGAAATGATCTTTTGAAGACACAGTTGCAGCACCAGTTTGGTCTAAACAGCTTACAGGGCTATGCAAGGTTCTTTAAAAGGCTGTGCACAGGCTTTGAGTCAGCACCCTCTTTATGGTACTGTCTCCCATAGGCAGGATTCATAGGTCCAAGAATGAAGGAGTGGAAAAAGGGTGGTACCACTCAGTTACCCATAGTGATCTGTTAGCAAAGACCTACACCCTGTTCTCATGACCTTAGGTTCTGCTGACTTAGTGAAAAGTCGTAGTTCCAGAGAGGGTAAAGTTTGTACCAGCAAGCACAGTGATACCTATAAAATGGAAGTGAAGGCTTCCCCCTGGTCACTTTGGTCTCCTTACAACTATGAGGAAAGAAATTAAAAAGGGAGTTACAGTGTTTAGAATGCTGACTGATCCAGACTGTAAAAGGAAGACTCTACTATTATTGTGTAATGGAAGATTACACTTGTAGTAGAAGAGATCCCTTAAGGTTTCTCCTAGTATTGCCATGCCAAACTGTGACAATTCAAACCAAGCAGAATGTCAAATGGTCCACAACCTTCAAGAATGAAGGTAAGGAAAACAGAATGGGTTACACAAGTAGTTATAAATACAAGCAGTGGTCCCATGATCAGCTACAGAAATGAGGATTGTAATAGTTCTTAATATCGTTCCAAAGTAATATGTTTATAGACTTAATATTGGTTGAGTCTTATTCAACCAGTGATAGTGTTCCAGGTATGAAATGTTAGGAGTAAGCATCACACAAAGAAAACTTCCCTTCTACTCTGGGCAGGGGAGTTAGTGCATTGCCATTTATAGGCAGGACAGTTATAACATGTTAGGTAAATTGTCTAACTCATTTTTGTATCTGGAAACTACAGTTT
>RJWT010046865.1:0-11387 GCA_004365215.1 Cuniculus paca | reverse complement strand
CTCCTCTACTTCTGATCTTAAAACTTCTTTGTGTTGGGACTGGTGGATTATTACTTGCCTGTTTGCATTTATAATGCTACTGAGGGGCATTCACTTATGATTAAACTGCAGTCTGATGCATGTGTCAGTGCCTGTATGATGCCATAATAAGAAAGATTTCATAAAAAAGTTTGAGTATCACCCATCATAGAAATCATTATTCCCCTGAATGAAAGCACAAATTCCTTTTTGGCTTATGTACATCCTTCTAGTGAGACAGGCATAATTTGAAGGCTAAACAGTTCTTGTCAGGAGGTCTGAGGTCAAGAAGTATTTGCTACACTATGTTAGGTAGTAGTATGATATATTTGACAGATGGCACTATAATGGTAAACTATCAAATTAAAAATTCAGACACATTTTAGTTTTTGGTGGGAATTGAGTTAATAGCCAACAGTCATCTCAGCAGCGGAAAAAGGAGGTCTTGTCCAGGAAAATAGTGTGAAACTTATTCCTACAATGGCCCTTATTCTTTACAACTTTTGCTTTCATGTGTTTTCAGGAAGTCTACTTAGACCTGAACATTATGATCAATTCTATTCATTCAGCTCAAATTCACTCAGTTAAGACTAATACTAGTTCAGGAATGGGATGCTAAAATGAACATTGTGGGTCACACTGAATTTGTTTTCTGTAAAACTTTATTTAGGAAGATTTATAACTCACATATTTACTTTTAAAATTCCTTAATATGTAAAATGAGGAATAAGATACATTTTTATTTAAAGTGGTAGCAAGTGAGTGCATTTTAGTTTTATACAAGTTTTTACTTTTACATCTGCAGGTAATTAAACATTTTTTCAAATGAGAGAAAGTGTACAATTCCCTTGGCTGTGTATTTCAGTTGAATTATTGATCTTGTTGAGAGAATCTTGCAGCAAAGTATTATACTCCAAACAATTCCTTCATTTTACTCAAGTGGAAAACTTGCCAGTGGTTGCAGTAGATCTTTTGCTGAGGCAATGCTGACAGGGAATTCAGCAAAAGCATACAGTTAGAATACGTAATTTAGTAATGTTAGTTTAGCCTAAGCATGGAACTTGGTGCATTGTCTTCTGTAATGGAAAACATGTGCCACTATACAGTAAATCTTTCCAAGGATTCAGAGTGCTGAATTTACTCTCCTTGCCCAATTCTTAGTAGAAAGCAGTTGTGTATTACAGCAGAGTTCTGATCACAGAGCTGTTTGCCAAGTTCTTTGAGGTCAGGAAAAGTGACTTCAGAACTATGGCACTCTCTATAAACTCCCTACCCACTGTTGTTGTGCTCACAGTTAATATTTATATGGGTGTCTATATTGTAGTAAGTAATTTTCTGCCTCTTAAATCACAGAGGTGGATGCTGTGTTTGGGGTCCTCAGTCATGACGATGGGTACTCTACCCTGCATTTCTCACTCACATAATGGTTCACGCACATAATGGTTTAAGTGCTTCATTTGCTCCATGTCTGTGACTTACGATGGGATAGCGATAAACTTTATATCATGTGTGAGCTGCAAAAATCGAAGAATAAAATAGGAACCTGGCTCAGGCGAAACAATGAACATCTGAGGATATGATAATGAATGCTTCTACTGCCATGTTACATGTAATAGCAAATAACAATAAATAAGATGTGCTTGTAGATCTAGACTATTTTTTGAAAATGATTTTTAAAATATCATGAATATTTAGTATCAGTACTAATGTTAATTATCAATGAATTTATTTAATCATTAATGCAGATGCAACTATGAAGGGATAGCACTTTGATAATTAAAATTGCTATGCTGGAAAAATATAACTGCATTAAAAAATGCCATTCTTCGTTATTTCTCAAACTATAAAACTTTAAAGTCAAAGTTTAGTAAATCTACTAGATTATTCATTCTTTAGGAGAAGACACTGATTTTTTTTCTGTATGCATTCCAAGAATTAAATATAATATCTGATACATGTTAAAGAGTTTTTATTGCTTAAGAAATGCAGCAATATATTTTGCTATTATTATTTTGACTTCCAAAAAAATTCTATTTGTTGCCAAATTTTCCAGGAGGGTATGTTAATTTTGTTGTAGGGAATACACTTCAGAAATAGGAAAGCTCAGACATATCTGCTTACTAATTGATGGTTAAATAGAAGAGAAGGGAATAATGTCTATCAGGTATTGCATGTCAGTTCATCTAGCTTTTATTTCTCAAATTATTCTTCCAATCTTTACAATATCCACATACAAGTATTATCATTCCAAATTACAGATGAAGGAGCCAAGACTCAAAAAGAAACAATAACCAGTGACTCCAAAGCTCATATGTTACAAGAATTATTTCCCCTTTTTATTATTTGTCCATCACACATTCATAGGTATACTACATGTCATCTTTACTCTGGTGCTCAGCCTTTGATGGGATTTATGGCAACAACTAAAAGAAATCACAGCAGTTCTTGAGTTTGCTTTACCCTGTAACTCCTGGTCATGACAAGTCACATGTCTTGCCTAATTTCTACAGGGTGAACTCTCCCTTCGAGGGGGAACATTACAATTCATAAGGGCATATTTGATGTCAAGGAACTATGGATTTATAATCCTTCCATGCAGATGGATACCTCTAAAAGATGGGAAACATAAGAGTAATTTTTAATGAGAATACAGACTACCTTACTAGTAACAAGAGCTGACTTGGTCATATACCTGTGGCTCCTAGAAAAGTAAAAAAAATTCTGTATATAATTGCAAAAGCTGTTATTCATATTGGAGATCAACAATGGGGCAGTGTAATGACTTTATTAATTTTTATTTTCTTTTTTAGTTTTGTTTCAGGCTGTCTGGTCTTCTGTGCTTCTGTTATACAAACTAGGATTTTAATTTCAGCCTCTTCAAGGGTTAAAACAAGTTATTAGCTTCTATTGTGCTTGCCAAATAGCCTCTCTGTGTTTTTCATTTGCAAAATAGGGTTTGTCATAATGCTGCTAACTTCCAGGATTAAATAATATCAGTATTGAAAATAGCGCACCTAATTTAATGCTTGGTATAAGAAGGCACTTAAAAATGTTATTTAAGGATCTAGTCTCAATAAAGTGAATCATTAATAAGTGTATTCTTGGTGCATTAGAAATACATGGTAGAGTATTCCTTTAATTTGAAATCTGAAAATATCATGACAATATGTCTGGTGATCCTTTAGTTTGACAAATGTTAATGTTTGTAGAATGTAGATATAGATAGGATTTTAGAGATTTTTCAGAAACACAAAATGTACCTCAGAAATGATTAAATCAAGTCCTCATAGGAACATTGAGTATTTGAGTAAATATCTGAGAAGTACAGGTTCACAAAAATATTTCTTTGGCTTTTTCACAGATATTGTTTATATAATTTTAACATTGTTTTTAGAAAAAAATAGCCAAATCTCTTTTGTTCTTCCTAGTAAAGTTACACAACAAAGTGATTAACAACAGCTCAGCATTTATTTCTCAACATGTTTCTTTTTATTCACTCTCTAAATCAAGGAGTCCAGATTGAATGTGTCATTCTTTCCAGACCTAAAAACTTGTACTATAGTGAGAAATTACTTAAAAGACTCTAATTGGCCTCCGTGCAGCCAGCCATATGGCTAACATTTATGATCCTTGGCCTTGTCTAAGTGCTCGTAAGGAGCTTTTGATTCTTCATAGTCATGTCTCCACTGGAGCCAAAAATTCAGTAATCTATCTTTCTTATCTACCAAGTAACACATGGCAGGTTTTATCAGGGTTTTTTTTTTTTTTTTTTTCCTGTGTGACTATGTAGAATCTATGACTTGGCCAAGAGTTTTCTCCCAGCAAGAGCAAAAATTAACATTTGGTAAGCAAATCATTTTTTAAACTGAAAGCCTTAATTCTCCATAAGTTTAGAGAAGGTCATGATTTGAAGTGTAAGGGAAGGCCGATGAGGAGAAGAGTCACAGAGGTTTAGTATTGCACAGAGTTCAGTCACGGTTGGCCTGATGCTCGTACAGTCTTAATTCCACAAAAGTACAAACAAACAGAAATGTCTCCATGGATCTTGGCACATCTTTCTTCTGCTTTCAGGTACACTGCAATGAATAAAACCCCAGAGCATGGGATATTTAGTCTAGTCTACTTTTATGTATTGTGGCAATTCTCCATTTTCATAGAAATATCATGAGGCTACTATACATTACCATTACTTTTGCAGTTGCTTTAAAATATTGTGAGGGTTGAAAAATGATTTCCTGTTTTCAGTATTTGTGACCTTGATTTTGGAACAACACTATCTGATAAGATCTAAAAAGCTTAAATATGTTATTTTAAAACCCTTCTTAAATACTATGAAGAGCGAGTGACAGAGTAAGGACACAAACTGAAAGGAAGATAGAAACCTAAAGTGGTAACAAAACCTAAAGTGGTAACAAAACCCAAACTGAAAGTCCCTTTTGTCCTGGGGGCTTTGTGACTGCAGCAAATGTAAACAGATTTTGAAAGTGTCTTTATGACCAAAGCTAAAGTCCAATTTCTGTTTGACATAGAAGGCGCAGAGCAGGCTGACTCTAAAGCAAGTTGACACTGCATGATCATTTGTAGAATAAATCTGAATTACAAGAGCACTCACAAGCCTGCCCTTCTAGGCTGACGGTATATGTCAAAGGAATGCATTTCAAGTCTGGAACATGAACTGCCAGGTCCCAGGCTGGAGATGCAGAAGCAAAGGCAAATCCTATCTGGAGGAAGATACTTTTACTTTATGCCTGAAAATATTCCTACGAGTAAATTTCCATGGACAATTTTCAATCAAAGATATCCAGATCGCCAAGGGAAACAATAGGCAGAATCAGTGGACGGCCCTTAAGAGCTTCAGATGTTGGAAATAGTCATGGAACAGAGACTATCTATAAAACAATAGATACATCCTTAAGGATGTTTGCAGGAGTAAGAAATAATGAAAAGTGACATGAATTTGAAAATGATCCAAATATATCTTCTAGAAACAAAGAAATATATAACATAATGAAGAACTCCATGGATAGATTTAACAGATTAGGTGCAAAGAATTAGTACACCTAGAGATAGAAGAAATTGTACATAATGTAACATAGACAAAATGATGAGAAAAAACAGAAACCAAAATCAAGACATGGCATTGGGGATGAGAAGGTCTAGGTGTGCTTTTATAAAATTTTCAAAAGTTACATGTTTTAACTGTATTATCTGAGACTACTGTTTCTTTCCAGCACTTTTTCTAATAATTCTCATGTAAAGCAGCATTAGAGTAACTACAGTTGGGTGTCTTACTAAAGAGTTTTAAATTGAAGGATACATTTTATTTAGATATAGTGTGCTATATGGCTTGGAGTCGTTTTCAACTTACCTACATTTAAGTGATGCTAGCTATCGGTATGAAAATATGACTGTGGGTGGTGTTAGTCTTTGACAGAAGGATGGGCTGTACACTGAATGATCATTCACAGCCTTTTCTTTTTTGAGGGGATGACTTTGTTTGGGGGTGAAAGAAAAAATCTTAAGGAAGCAGTGGATTCCCATTTCTGAGGAGAGGAAAAAGAATGACCAGTTCTCCGGATGAACTGCTGTACTGTTATTCCTAAAGAGCCCCTACCCATGTCACTTCAAGGCCTTAGACATACTGGGCTTGCAGATACACTACGTGCATTCTCCCAACAGCTTACCACTTCCAGTGAAAGCAGGGTTTGAAATTTCAAATTAAAACAAATATTAACATGATTTTATTACATACTAAGGATTTCTGCATACTAAAGATTTTATCTTGCTTCACCTTGACTGTTCTTGAATGTTTTAAGTCTTATAGCACTCTAAAGGATATAAAGTGATAACTAAAACTTTCTTATGCTCTGACCTCCAGATGCCAGTTTCTTTTCCTACTTTTTTTTTTCTGTTTCCTTCCAGTGATGATCCCTGTATGTATTTCCACCTGGCTTCTGGCTTGTGTGTACAAAATTCAGAGCATTTCTCAAAAATCTGGTCATAACAGTTTTACTCCTTTGTTGTTCCAAGGCCTTTTATCATTTAAGTAACTGAGTGTTAAGGGAAGAATTGTTTAGCACATGACTAGGATACTTCTGATGATAGAATTTGCAGAAATCAAACAAACCAACCAAACAAACAAACAAACTTTGAGTTATAGACTAAACAGATTGAGAAAGATGGTTAAGGATTGAAAGATGAAATGTTCAAAGTCTTGTTCTTTTTCTTTCAGCCTGGTTATCAAAATGCTGTTTTCCTCATCCACATGTTTACCCAACTCCTGGTGAAGTTCTTCCCTGCACGCTCTGTATCAGGGGATTTATGAAGACTATGTGCACACTGCAAGTGCCAAAAATCACAGGGGCTGCTACTGTCATCATGATCTCGGTACGAGCACATGTGAAAGAGGAGTTTTTGCATAGCTCAGAATATGTGAGTGAAGAGTGTGCAGTGTTAAACTGCTGAATTTGCTTTTGTTAACCTGACCTAACCATGTACAAATTTGAGCTTTTTAACTTTTGGTAGAGTTTGTAGGAAATTTTATTTCATAGCCCGTTGGCTGCAAAAACCACTATTGACTTAAAATAGTCACTTTTTTCTTTGGAAACATACCTGTCAGTATTTTCTTGGATGTAAGTGACAGACTACCCAGCCCCAATCTGGCTCAGGATAATAGAAGGGCTTTTGACTCACTCAGCTGAATAGGCTCAGAGGACACCACAGGAAGCTGGATTCACTCCTTCTGGCTCACTTAGGCCTCATGTTCGGTCTGTTCTCAGAAATGCAATTTCCTCATCAACATTTTGATGTTCCCAAAGAAAAATAAAATCTCAGAATTTCTTTTGGGCTTCATACATTTCTGTAGAGTATATAATGGCTTTTTTATATAGCAGTGAATTAAAGATACTAAATATTCTTGCAAATGCTTTTGGATTTAGGTAACTTTTGTATTACCTTGTACAGAACACACTTTGTAAAATGGTAGATAAGAGATAAAGGATAAAATGACTATTTAAATCCTAGTGTTGCCTGATTTCTAATGTAAAAGAAGGGGGAAAAGTATAATGAGGAAGAAGAGGAAAAAAGAGGAAAGGAGAGGGAAAAGAAAGAGGGAGAGGGAGGGGAGGAGAAGGTATATTGCTTTAAAAACTAAGTTTAAATTTTATCTCCATTAATTAATACATTAATGACCTGAGCGTACTACTTTATGTATTCAGACTTCAGGTTCTTTACAACATGGAGACAGTACTAAGACTGCTTTTCTTTTGGTAGCATGTTGATTAAATACAACGATGTAGGTTAAACTCCTTAAATAGCATTTGGCATATTGAAAACTCTTAATCAAGCAACAGCTGCTCTTATCACCGAACCTGAAACATGATAATAGATTCTAATAAATGTTAGTTTTCTTCATGTCTACTTTGTTCCTGTCCTTTGGTTGTTGTTTTTAGCTTTATTCTAATAGTTTATTCTATTCAGCATCTGACCTAGATTTTGGAGAACCTAAAGCTCATATACTTTTGAGAACACTTTAAAATAAAGTAAATAGAGGATCCTGCTCTGACTTGGTTAAATAGATGTGCCCTGTACATGACTGGGCTGCAAAGAAGAACCAGGGTGAAAAAGGAAAAATGGAGCAAATCGAACAAGAACTCTGGAAATCAGCAAGGAACTGTCAGGAACCCTAAACAGCATGGAGAGTTGGAAAGGCCACATAGAGAAAGAAGTGCAATAAATTTCAAATCTAAGCCTAGCCTACTGTCTTGAGGGACGTGGATTCTATGTTGCTGGGAAAAAGTAAATGGGAAAGTACCATCAACCTCATCATGCAGCAGACTACCAGTCCAAACTGCTCTACTCCAAAGAAAGAACACGCATTGGGTGCTCTCCACCACCTAGACCTCTGTGAGCTACAGCAGTCACTGTGAAATGCCAACGTGCCTTGGAGGCCAGTAGTCAGCCTCCTATTGAATGGAGAAATTCGGTCTAGTATGAGCCTTACAGGGCAAAAACAAAACAAAACAATACAACAACAACATAAAACAGGCCCTGAACATCCTTCAGCTTCAGAGTTGGTAGTTACGCCAGCGGAAAACTTGGTCTTACGTATGTTTGCCTCACAGGACTAGGAAGGACTTTTACCCCGGGGCTTCACAACTATAACTGTGGATTCCAAAATCCTTGGAGTCACCTGTGCCTGTCCCTCAGGACATGCAAAAGGTTCCATCCATGCGCCACAGCTCCAGAAATGTGACCATGAAAATCACAATTCCCAGTTTTACCAGGGTTCACTTTGCACGACCTAGAGAATGTTTCTTGCATATCCTGTACTTCTAGGAATGTGGATGCCAGCAGTATGTCAAACCCCAACATTATCTGAACATATCATAGGAGCAAGAAAATTTCTTCTCTGTAGCTTATGGTATAGGAACCACAACTGCTGGTGGTTAAAATCATGGAACCACCCATACTAGTCTGCTGGGTCCTAGAAAAGATCTCATCTGAGAACAAGAGCTCTAGAAAAGAACAAGCCATTGCTATATGGCACAACATGACTTGTATTTACCCTAGATTACCTAGAGAAGTTCATCTTTGTATCTCGATATGCAAATATATGGTAACCATTGCCACAGACACCAGAACCACCCATGCTCATTCTGCAGAACCTGCAGAAGGCCCCCTGTGGCTCTGGGACCACAGATGCTGTTGCTACAGATTTTGGTGTCACCTGTACTTGCCCATAGGACCTGGCCACAGTGTTCTCCACCTCCTACTCCACCAAAACTGTGAAAGGCACTTGCACAAGTCCCAAAGACTTCAGTGGTAAACTCCATGGGACCCAAGAACATTCACCTTTGGAATACTGCATCCATTGCAAAATGGTACAACTACTTTCATGAACTGCTGCAGGTTAGATGACTAAGGGACTCATAACCACTGCTGGCATCAATTAGAACTAAACAAATCACCCAGAGGCTACATTTTTGAGCTCCCTTCTAACCAAAGCCAAAGCACTCACCCAAATAGCCTACATAAATTAAGATAAATCTTTTCCTACAAAAACTGCTCCATATGATTGGAAGAAGAAAGTGCTAAACCAGGTGTACAGACCTCAGTGTAAAGTCAGAATAAGGATGACAGGAAGCATGACACTTCCAAAAGATTACAGTAAATCTACACAATTAGATCCCAGTGCAAAAGAGATCAATGAAATATCTAAAAAGTCATTCAAAATGATGAATCTAAGGAAACTCAGCAATTTTAAAGAGAATACATGTAGACAATAAGAAGAAATGAGGAAAACACTTCAAAATACGAGTGAGAAATGCAAACCAATAGACATAATGAAAAATAACCAATCAAAAATCTTGCAGCTGAAAACTTCAATTAATGAAATAAAAATGCAATTAAGAGCTTCCACAATATACTAGGACAAACAAAAGAAATACTTTCTGAATATGAGAACAGATGTTTGAATAGACCTAGTTAGATTCTTCCCAAAATACCACCCCCCCAAAAAAAGAAAAGAGAAAAAAATGAATAAAGAAATTCTGCAAAACCTAGGGAGCATCATTAAGTGAACAAATGTTTCCATTATAAAAATTCTGGAAAGAGAAAAGAGAAATGGCATTAAAAACTTCTAGTGAAACAGCTGAAAATTTTCAAAACCATATGAATATCCAAATTCAAGGAGCTCAAAGGATCCCAACTACATTCAACCAAAAAATGATCTCATGAAGGTTTATTATAGTCAAAATATCAAAATTACAAGACAAAGAATTCTAAAAGGAACAAAAGAAAAACATCAAGCCATGTATAAAGAAATGTCCATTAGATTTAGAGAAGTTTTAAAGCAGCAACCTCACAGGGTAGAAGAGAGTGGGATGATATAGTTAAAGGAAAGAAAAAGAAAAGGAAAGAAAGGAAAGAAAAGAAGAAAGAAAGAAAAAGAAGAAAGAAAGTGAGGGAAGGGAAGGGAAGGGAAAGAAAAAAAAAAGGAAAGCAAAGGAAAGGAGAGGGAAGGGAAAGAAAGACTGGTCATGCTGGCACATGCCTATAATTCCAGCACTGGGAAGACCGAGGCAGAAAGATTTTTGTGAGTTCGAGGCTAATCTGGGCAATTTAAGGAATTCAAGGTTTGAATAACAAAGTGAGGCCATGCTTCAGAAAACAAAACAAAACAAAACAAAGCAAAACAAAACAAAACAAAACCACAGAGAGAGAGAGAGAGAGAGAAGCTTGTCAAGAAAGAATACTAACTACACCCAGCAAAACTATTCTTCAGAAATAAAGGAGAAATAAAATTTTTCCTACATAAGCAGAGACTCAGGGAGTGATTCACTACAACACCAGACCTACAATAAATGCTTAGTTAAGTCTTAAACTAGAAACAAAAGGATGATAGCTACCACCAGGGGAGAAAAAAAGTGTATAAAACTCACTAGAAAAAGTGTTGCATGAAAGAGAAAGAGAAGACAAACCTTATTGTGATAGAAAACTACTAAATCACTAAGATAAATAATGGGGTGTAAACGAACAAATAATATATAAAGTAAGCAGAACGTAATTAGAAAAATGATAAGAGAAAGTTCAGATCTATCAATAAGAGCCTTGAATCCAAATAAATTAAATTCACCAATCAAAAGATATAGACAGGTAAAATAAAGAAACAAGACCCATCTATATGCTGAATACAAGAAACTTGCCTCACTAGGAAAGGTACATAAGGACTGTAAATGAAGAGTTGGAGAAATGTATTACAAAAATGGAAAAAAAAGTGAGAAGTGTAAATAATATATGAGATGAAGCAGACTAGAAAAATTGTGGGAAACTCAAGAAAGTTACTATATATTGATAAAAGGATGAATTTAGCAAAGATATATAATTGTGAGTATATATACACCCAATACTATGTCACTGATATATATGAAACAAATATTAGATCTAAATGGACAGATAGATAAAATAATAGCAATAAAATAATAACATGCCACTTTCCTCAATGGACACACAACACAAACAGGAAAAAAAGTAAAGAAAATCAATAAAGAAGCATCTGAGTTAAATCATAATATAGAGCAAAAGTACTTATCAGATTTCATGCAACAGCAGCAGAGTATACCTTTTTCTCAACAGAATGTGAAACATTCTCCAGGATACATCACATATTAGGCCACAGACACAAGTCTTATTAAATTTAAAAAAATGATGGCATATTATGTATTTTCTCAGACTACAGTAAGTAAAACTATAAATTAACATAAAGAATAGAAAATATACAAATACCTGAAAATGGAATAGTGTTCTACATATTCAATAAATAATTGAGGAAATTAAACAGAATATAAAAAATTTGTTGAATAATAAAA
>RJWT010046864.1:0-11391 GCA_004365215.1 Cuniculus paca | reverse complement strand
GTGATCTAGCATAATAACAGTACTGGTGGTCAAAGGACTGTCTCTACTACACATTCTCCTATTTCATTGAGCACAACTATTTCCAGGCCAGTGCTCAGAGATGGGCCTCTAGAACTCCACAACACCCCTAAACACTAGAATGTAGAGATGCTGAGTTGCTTAAACTTCTAAAGTTCTCAAGTTAACACAGTGAATCAACCATTACAATGTCTTAGGGCTTAAACACCTGCCCTGCAGCCAGTTCTCTACATCCTAGCATTTAGAACTGCTGAGCCCCATAGTTAAATTTGTAAACTCAAATTAACACAGTGTACCAACCATTGCAGATAGGCACAAAGAAAGCCAGATTAAGAGGACTAGAATAAATAATTCTTCAATACCAAAATGATAGTGCACAGAAAAAAGCATTAACCTAATAATGAATAGGGAAAAGTTGAAAGCTATCTAATAGCTGAAATGAGACAGAAGCTTGCATTTCTCACTTGTACTCAATAGTTCTGAATGAGCAACCAGGCAAGAGAAAGAAATGCATGGTATCCAGATGGAATTGAAAAATTCAAATTGTCAGTCTTTGCAGAAAACATGATCTTGTATGGAGAAAATATCAAAAGCTTGATGAAAAAAATGGTTAGAGTTGCAAGATACAAAATTAATCTAGAAATATCAATACCATTGCTATATATCAAAAGATTTATCAAAAATAAATTCAGAAATAAAAATTAACTAAGCAATTCCATTTATCATAGCTACAAATTGAAAATAATAGACCTAAAATAAATTCATCCAAAAAAGTGAAAGATATCTGCAATGAAAAATATAAAACATTGCTGAAATAAATTCAAGGGAAAACAAAAAAGTAGAAAGAGACCAAGTTCATGGTTTGGCAGAACAAATAGTGTTAAAATCTATGCTAAGTGATCTAGAGATTCAGTATAAACACTGTCAAAAAAAGCAATGAAATTTTTTAAGGAATAGACAAAAACATTAAAAATTTATATGGAACTGTACACACAGAAAAAAAGTACTCAAAACAACAAAGCAGGAAGCATTACACCATCTGACTTCAAAACATACTACAAAGGCATAGTTATAAAACTGCTTGATATTGGCATAAAAATACACATGAAGACTAATGAAACAGAGCAGAGAGCCTAGAAGTAAACTCATACATCTATGGCCAATAGATTTTCAACAAAGGTGCTAATAACTCATGGGGTTATTAAATAATGCTGGGATAATTAGATATCTACCTGCAGAAGAAAAAAATTAGACATTATCTCTGTCTAGTTACAAAAAAATCAATTAAATATGCATTAAACATTTCAGTGTAAGACTAAAATCTACGAACTACTAGGAGAAAATGTAGAGAAAATTTTTCAGATACAGAAATGAGCAAATCTTTTTGAACAGGATCACAAAACTCAAAAATTAGAGTGGAAATATGCACATGGGGGTACATCAAATTAAAAAGATTCTTCAGAAAGGAAACAATCAGCAAAGTTCAGTGCAACCTGTAAAATGGGAGAAAATAGTTTCAAACCATACATCTCACAAGGCCTGATATTCAAAGTATATGAGTAACTCCAAAAATTCAATAGCAAAGACAAGCAGATTCCCCCACAAATAACCCAATTAAAAGATGGGAAATAGAGTTAAATGAACATTTCACAAAAGAAGACTACAAATGCCCAAGAAGATCATGTAGCAGAAAAAATTCTGATCAGTAACCACCAGAGAAATCAAATAAAAACTACCTTACCTGAGTTGAAATGGCTATTATGAAGAAGACTAAAGATAACAAGTGCTGGAGAGGATGTGGAGAAAGGGAAACATTTCTACAGTGTTGGTAGGAATATAAATTAGTACATTGATATAGAAAATAGTATGAAGATTCCTCAAAAAATTTAAAAATAGAACTATCTTATGATCAATCAATCCCACTACCAGGTATATAGCCACAGGAAAAGAAATCGGTATGTCAAAGTGGATTTTGTATTCCTATCTTCGTTACAGCACTCTTCCTAATAATCAAAAAATGGAAACAACCTAAACATCCATAAATTGATCAATGAATAAAAGCAATTATTCAATAATTTATCAATATATACAAAATGAAATATAAATCAACTATATAAAAGAGTAAAATCTTGTTGTACATGACAGCATGGATGAAACTGGAGATCCGTATGTTAAGTGAAATAAGACCAGCACAGGAAGACAAGTACTGCACAATCACACATACATGTAGAATCTAAAATCTGACTTTCTAGAAGTTGAGTGTACAATAGTGGTTACCACAGACTAGGATGAGCATTGGAAAGGCGAGGATATGGATGGTAATGGGTACTAACTTGCAGTTAGGTAAATGCATGAAATCCTACTGTGGTGAGCAGCTGAGCTGGAGATCGACCACACATTCAGGGCTAGGGCAATGTGGAGCCCCGAGAACATGGAGTGCCAGAGACGAGCCATGTGAACAAATTTTGGGGACTACAGACTATAAATTATTGATGATTGATTTTCACATTTATATAACACTAAAATTATTCCATGATATTTATTTGAAAAATGGTAGATAGACATATTTAAGTGCCTTGATATAGCAAAATTTTCCTAGAAAATAAATGTAATCTAAACGTGTTGCTTACATTCATTACATTATGGTGAATTTATTGGAGTTACTTAAACTATTAAAATAACTATCCTTTCAATTGAGATAGACAAATATATTATGTCGATTGGAAGGGTAGTTCCAACTGCATATGCATAGAAAAAATTTATCGTGTCATCTTTCTTAATTTTTAATAAAAGTGTTTACTTCAGATCAAAGACATATGCCTTACAAAAGTCTGAGTTTTGCTACAATAGTAAGGAGAAAAAATAACCTATGTCTAATCCAGAAATGATAAATCTATTTAATTTAAAAGATTCAAAATCATTACACTTTGTACCTTCATATTAAGTGAAGTTATAATTTTCTTTTCAAGAGGAAGAAAGGAAGAAAAGGAGAGAAGGTAGTGAATGAGAGAGAGAAGAATTGACATAGTAGAGAAAGCAAAGTTTAAGGCAGAAAACATATGCATAACAAAACATTTAATACATAAGTTCTAAACCTGAGTACATACAAGTAGGCTGAACATTAATTTTTCATTTTAAGATTTACTTATGTCTATAATTGAAATGTAACTGATATATCAAAAAGTATGTCATTCTTATTTCTATTTAGACTGAAGCAAGAATTATTTAACTAAAAAAGATGAGTCACCTTAAGAAAATAATTCAACAGATGCTAGTTTAGCTGATATAAAAGATACTGTGAAGATACTCAGCAGATTACTGAGGTTTTTAAAAAAAATGGTGTACTGTAGATCGTTCCTTTAGAATTTAGGATACTGGAACTGGAGATAACTATGCTAAGTAAAGTAAGCCAGACACAGGAAGACCTCACTCATCTGAAGAATCTTAAAAAAATGTTTATCTTATAGAAATTGAGACTGACAGGTTGATTACCAGAGGCTGGGAGTGAAGCATAAACATAAAGAGGGAAAAGGCTCACCAATGAGTACCAAGGTACAGTTAGATATAAGCAAGAAGTTCTGGTGTGTTCTTGCATAGTAGGGTGATTATAGATAATATACTATTTTTTTTTAAAGCTAGAAGAAAGGGTCTTGAATGTTTTCACCTTTATGAAATGATAAATGTTTGGGGTAATAGATATGTGTACCCTGGTTGGAACACTATAGTATGTGTACATGTATTAAAACATTACATGGTATCCCATAACAAGGTAGAATATGTATGTAGCAGCTTTTTTAAGAACTTAGGAAAAATACATTGGAAATTATGTCAGGGAGGGAAAATAGTTTTCTTTGAATAGTTTCAAGAGTGATTCCGTAAAGGGGGATTTAAATCACTGAAAACTACACAGAGCATATTTTTTTCTCAACAGAAGGAAGGAAAAGTTATAGAAAATATTGCTAGAAGATAAAACATGATGATTCCTATTCCTGTCACCAGGGAATTTGAGAAAAGTCTTAGCAAACACTTAACACATATGGTATAGAGGGAGTTAACAGTAGAAATGTTTAGGGGTCAAAATATTCCTTTGGAACTCTGAAACTGTGAGAAAAAAATACATACATACATATAATATGTATACAATATGTAATTATACATATGCATGTAATCATATATATTCTATTAACTCATTTTTCCACATTAACTAGCAATAGTAAAAGTAAAAGTAACTTAAATGCACAGGATATTATTAGCCAGTAAATTCAACTTCCATAAAAATATGAAGTTAGAAAATAGATTTTAGTTTTACTTGACTATGCTATTCATGCTTTTTCAGTTGTGAAACCTTAAAGAATCAGTACAATTCTTGACCATTTAAGGCAAGGCTCACATAATGTTTTTTCTGATTTAAAAAATATGATAACATCAAATTGCATTCTTCATAGTGCAATATTATTTCCTGAGCTGTTTCTGAACTGTTCACATATACAGGTTTGTTTGGAAGGACTTCTTTTTTGGGTAAGAGGCAAAAACATAATCTAACAGTTATTGCAACCAGAGCTATAATTATTTTTAAAAAATCCAGAAATAGGCGGTTAAAATCTTGTTCAAAAGTTTAATGAAGTCATCAGTAACTTAGCCTCTTCTGCTTACACACGCTTCTTGACAAATTGACTTTTCTAGTTTTTGTTTATTTTTATTATGTTTATTGCTCCACAACTACAAGCTTTCAAATAATAACAATTCTATTGAAAACTAGGAAACAAGGGGAGAAGGGCTTTCTCATCCTGAGCTCATGTCTTCTTCTCAGGAAACAAAAGCTTGCCTGCAAGAGACTCAAATTTCTCTAAATTCCATGGGCCTGAACAGATTCATATGGCTGTAAATAGCAATAGAAAATTCTATCAAGCCAGTAAGAAAGGCACAGACACAGGTTAGTTTAGAGCACATATTGTTTACTCACTGAAGAAGCACATATTGCTGTTTTACAAAAATGAACAAGCAACAAAAAATTTGACAATAGAAAAGAAAGAAGGTGGTATTGGATAAGCAACAAAAAGGTTTTTTCACGTACATCTTACTCCTTCAAGGAAGTTTAAATTCCTCTAGGACAAGAGGATGAGAATCTTCCTTTTTTACTAATCTATTCAGTGCCAAGAGAAAACCCGCCATTTAATACTGCAAAGCATGTTGAATTTAACTGAAATGCTAAAAAAGGAAATGTACTTAAATGGAAGAATAATGAAAATCAAGAAAATATATTGGTCTATCCATTTTTCCGTCAAACATCTCATTCATCTAATAAGGAAGGTGAGCTTGTTTATTTAGAGGAAAAGGAAAAAGTTTGAACAGCAAAAAGAAGCTAAAGAATGAACAAAAACTTTGCAAGAAGACTGAGTCGGTGACAGAGGAAAATGTCAGGCAAGGTGTGGCTAGCAGATTTCATGCATAAAAACAGGGTAACAATATTGAAAATTGGGAAGAACAGAGGAAAGATTTCAAATTTTTAAATAATTAAATTTTTTACCTCATAAACTTTATTTCTACAATTATATTTGTTTTGGATTTTAATTTACACATTAGTTAGACTTGTAAATTATAATAAAAAATTCTAATCAATCACTTTTCTATTTAGTCTTCTTCAAGTTCACTGCTTTTTTTAAAGAATATATCCAAGATTGTTACATTCTCAAACAATGATGCTTTTTACAATTTCAAATACTGCATATTTTGTTCTAGGATTTCTAATTGATTCATTTCTACACACACACCCTAAAAATCCTATCCTTCACGCATTTTGTTCTATCTATAAATTATTATTATTTTTTATTTTGAAGAGAATAAAACCAAAAGCAATAAAACAGAATAGAGTCAATCAAAACAAAACAATGAACTTAGTACAGGATTTCAAAACA
Source organism: Cuniculus paca (assembly GCA_004365215.1). Lineage (NCBI taxonomy): Eukaryota > Metazoa > Chordata > Mammalia > Rodentia > Cuniculidae > Cuniculus > Cuniculus paca. Next base: position 5,458 of record RJWT010046864.1, on the reverse strand, counting down.
AGATAAAAGGAAATCAATAATGGCCACTGTCTTGGTTACTTTTCTCTCATTGCTGAGACAAACACCTGACACCCAAAATTAGGGAAGAAAAGGTTTATTTAGCTTATAGTTTTTGGTGGTTTCAGTCCATAATCAGTTGGCTCCAAGGCAGAGTGGCATGACACTGGGGCAACACTTGAAGGCAGTAGCAGAGCAAAAGAGAAAAACCAAGTCTCTTATCCTCCCTTATATTGTACACAGGCCACCTCCCCCTTCAGGATGGGTCTAACACTTACAAAATGTCCTTGTCTTCCTTTGCACAGGATGAGAACATTTACAAAGTAAGAACCCTGGATCCTCCACTGATTCTCTCAGGTGAACTTCTAAACTGCACAAGTTGACACAATGTATCAACCACAACAGCCACCATAATACCTCTTGCTATCTTCAAAATAACTGCTCATACCATCAGGCATATTAAATCAAACAAAACAGAACACAATAAAGCCAATCAAAACAAAACAATGAAAGAAATACAGGACTTCAAAACAAGATAATAGCAATACAACAGTAGCTGCCATAATGTGTCTTGTTTCTTCAAAGTAGCTGCCTATACCATCAGACATAATACAATCTAACAAAACAAAATAGAATAAAATCAATCAAAACAAAACAATGAAAGCAATGCAGGGCTTTAAAACAAGATAATAAGAAATCAATAATGGCTACCAAAATATATTTTGTAATCTTTGAAATGGCTGTCCATACCATCAAACATAATAAAATCAAATAAAACGAAACAGAATAAAACCAAATTAAATAGAACAATGAAAATGATATGGGTTTCAAAACACGAAAATATATTAACAATGGCCTCCCCCTTCAATTTTTAGACATTTCCTCCCCCTTTCACTTTTAAAATATCTATTGTACATTTTGGATCCCACTAACTCCTTTAGATTTCAAACTAGGGGGATAACATGATGTTCACCTATGTTACTCTGAACCATTTCATCCATGACCATAATCTCAAGCTGTATCCATTTACCTACAAGAGACTCAAGGTTATCTTTCTTTGACTAGAGTAAAGCCAAATGCAATAAAACAGAATAGAATCAATCAAAACAAAACAATGAACTTGGTACAGGATTTCAAAATAAGATGTAAGGAAATCAATAATGGCCACCATAATGCCTCTTGTTATCTTCAAAACAACTGCCCATACCATCAGACTTAATAAAATCAAACAAAACAGAATGAGTAGCTTTCCACTGTATAAAAATGCCATGTCTTTCTTATTCATCCTGCAGTTGATGGGCAAGCTACCCCTACTTTTTTCTGGTTCCCTGTCACGTAGAACATTGTTCTCTCTCCTTTGACTTTCAGTCTATGAATTTTATTTTTTTTTTGGTTAAATGTGTTTCTTGTATAAAGCGTATTGATGGATCCTGTCTGCTGACCCACTCTGCCTGTGTTTCTTTTTATTGGTAAATTGAGGTCATCTATATTAATGGTTGTGGCCAACAGGCACTGGTTTGTCTGTGCCATGCTATTTTCCCACCATTGGCTTCCTACTTTTCCCCTCTGTTCAGTTGTTTGCCCCGCTTGGTGATCCACCTCTGCCATGGTTCCTGGAACAGTGGTCATTTTTTTTTAGAATGTCTTTCAGTATTCTTTGTAGAGTTGGTTTGGCGTTCATGAATTATTTCAGTTCTTTGTAATGGAAGTATCTTGTTTCTCCATTAATTTAGAAAGAAAGTTTTGCAGGGTACATCAATCTGGGTTGGAAGTTATTTTCTTTCAGGTCTTGAAATACTCCACTCCAGCCTCTTCTTGACTTGATGGTCTGTGTTGAGAAGTCTGTTGTGATTCTTACAGGTTTTTCTTTATTGGTTATGTATTTTTTTTTCTATAACAGCTTTTAATATTCTGTTCTTGAGTTGAATTTCTGGGATTTGATTATTATATATCTGGGTGTAGATTTATTTTGATTATCTGCCTCACTTATCTGTATGTCAGGTCTTTTTCCCATGCTTGGGAAGTTTTTTGCTATCACTTCTGTAAATAGAAATTTAATGTCATTCGTGTTGACTCCTGCTTTTTCACCGACACCTATTATTCTTAAATTATTTTTCTTTGCATTGTCTTGAATTTTTATTTCCTGGTTCCTTGTTATTTTTAAGAGGGCTTTCCTTTTGTGATTGCAAGCTGAAAACCTGTCTACAAGGTCTGAAAGTCTATCTTCAGTTTCTTTCAAGCGGTTTTGCCAGCTTTCAATGGATTTTTTAATTTTCTGGATGTCTCTTTGAATCTGTTTCATGTATTCTAAACCTTTTTATACTGCTCATTCAAGGTTTCCTTCATTTTCCTATGCTCCTCTATTTTTTATCCATGTCTTCTTTAGAAGTGCTTAGGAATTCTTTTATTATGTTTTTCATTTCTTCTTTTACCTGAGATAGTATTTCTGTCCTAATTTTTTATAGCCTCATGAAGTTTTTTCTTTAATTCAGTTGCCATCACTTCAGAAATTTCAGGTGTACTACTCCCAATCTCTTCTGTGTTTACCTCTCTTGGACTTGTGCTGCTTGAATTGGAGGCCAGAGACTGCCTTTTCCTTCTTTGTCTTGACATATTCCTGGGTTATTCCAGACAAATGGGTAGTGGGGTCTCACACACTTCCCACATTGGCTACAATTTCTCCAAAGCATGACTCTTGTTCTCCTGGCCAGTGATGGCTATGGGTATCAGATGGTGGCCATTGGGTATGCTGGTGCAGGGCTGGCTGCTGGTTTTCCCAGCCTCCACTGTCTCTCCATGGTGGCTGGAGTGTGTGCAGGGGCAGGGTTGGCCACTGCCTCCCAGACCTTAGCTGGTTACCTGAAGGATACCTACCTGATGGTGGCTTCCTTTCTATTAATTATTTAACATCATAATAAAAAGCCTTTTTATATTTAAGGCATCTTTGGATTGTTTTTCTCAAATCTCTGCTGTTGAAGATGAGTGTTTCATCCTAATATTTCATAGCCATTGTAATTTTTATATTATCACAACATTGGAAATGGAAGGTGTTATATTGTTGAGAATCTAGGTTTTTCTGCCTTTCTGGGCATAAGTTTTAGCATACATTTATATTATTGAGGAATCACTTTAATCCTGTAAAAGTTTTTATTAGTCTTTGTGAGGTCTACAATTTTTGATTTGGTTTTTCTCTTGATATTCAAGCATGACCCTTCCTGCTGACATTATTCCAAACATGTAACCCTGTATTAAGCACCTATAACTTGGCAGCATGTTAACACAAAACTTTTACTCTCCAGTGTGGAAGCCAATGAAATTTTGCTCACATTTTAGCCCTTGCATCTGTTACTTTATTCTGGGTTAAATTGAAGTCTTGCTCTGCACAATTATATTTTAGCAATAAATTACAGATGTCAGGAGAATCAGTATATAGATTTGTGGGCTTCTATTATTTGTTTTGAATATTTTAGGATGTTTTCCTTTCAATTTTTAATCCCTCTAGCTGTGCCACTCTCCAATATCTAACTGAGTAATAAACACTGCCCAACAACTGCAACTCTCATGCCCACAGCAGCTGGAGAGTTTAGCACTGGATAAACATGAATTTTACCAAATTTACTTCTCTTATTCAGTGGACAGCATTTATTCTTATTTATTTATTCTTCTGATGTTTTTTAAATGTCTTTCAGCAATTTTTGTTCATAAGATTGTATAGAAACAGTCATTTCACTGAGAAAATAGGTCTAATATAGGCTATTTTACAATTACCATAAATGGAAGACCCATTTGTTATTAGATGTGATAATGATGTTGTGCCTATGGTAAAAGATGAGAGACATTCTTTAAATTAAAAAATATATACATTACAGAGGAAATATGGATGTCTAGAATGGACTTCAGACTTTACAAAAGTGTTGGAAGTAGATGATGAAACTGATAGGAGATCAGCCATTGTTTTCTCATCCTTGGTTTTGAATTATGAATACATTAGGATTAAATATTCTATAGTTTCACTTATGGATAACAGAAAATTCTCCATAAAAATTAAAATATTTTAAAACCCCCATCTATTATGTGAAGACTCATCTCAAAGGACAAATTAAGAGATAAAATTAACAACAAGTATAGTGTAAGACCATTACACAGGAAGTTATTTGAAGAAATCAGATGTCTGCAAATAAAAAGTTATTCATGTACATTGATACATGCATTCATAGATACACACCCCACATTAAGCATCCACAGTTATCTGTCACAATAAAATGTATTTCATTCATTTTTTGCGCATTTAAATATTATACTAATATTTAATTACTCAGAAACACAAATTGTTTGTTTAACTCTTAGAAGATACTTATATATACTTACATGATTATTTGAAATTAGTACTTATGAGATAGTATAAAAACAGGAAGAAAACTAATATAAATTTGCATGTGTTGAACAATTATGGATAAGAGATTTTTATATAAAAAACTACCTAACAAAAAATCATATTAATTGTTCTTTAATAATTTAAATAATTTTAAAGAACTCTACTTCAGATAATTTAAGTATATTCTGAAACTAATATTATGGAATTTCATTGCATCTTGTTCCTTTTCAAGATCTTGAATGTTCTCAAAAATAGTGAATCAAAAATTATCAAACTAGATTATAAATTTACAAACTGAAGGTTTTTATTATTTATTTATTTAATTCTACCATGTTGAAAAACCAGAAAATGCTTTTATAAATTCTGAAAGTGGAATTAAAGCATAAATGGTATAAACGAAATATAAAATGTAGAATATTAGACTTCCAGAAAGATGGTGAAACAGTAAGCAGCAGAATAAACTGTCTCTCAGAGAGAAAAAGTTCAGATGCTGGAATACAACATCATGGAGAGGACAAGAAGGCAGGAAGTGGGTCCCCTGGAATGAGGAAGAATCTAAAATGTGAACTGAAGCCCTCAGACAGAATAAAAAGAACTTAAAGAAGAAGAAGGTGGTGGCTGGCAGTGCCTTAGCCTGGAGACAGACTTACCCTGAAAGAAGAACTGTTGAGCCTCAGGACATGTGGTTGCGGTAGCAGTCATGGTCACAGTTGACCCCATAGGTCTCTGCAGAGAGGTGCAGTGGTGGAAGAGAGTGGCAGATGAGGAGATCTGTGCTGGCTGGTGGTGAGTGCAGGGGACTTGATCCCCCCCATGGGAGAGAGTGATTGGCCAGGAGCCATTTTGGTGTTGGGCAGGATAAGCCTGAGGCCAGGACTGCTGCCAGCTTCTTCCAGCAGCTCCAGGTTGTGGGCAGACCCACGGAAGTTGCTTGGACTGAGTTCTGCTCCTGTGTGCATTCCAGATAACATCAGATAGGTTCCTCACCAGCTTAGATTCACAGGCCCTGGCCAGTTGCTTCCCATGCAAACTCCAGGGGTCCTTGTGGGTTGGTACCCAGCTCAGTGAAGAGGCACAGGCACCCAC
>RJWT010046863.1:0-11408 GCA_004365215.1 Cuniculus paca | reverse complement strand
TAATTACTATGAAGGTAACATAATATTTTTACTTAGTAATATTTCACATTATTGTATTTACAATTAATAACAAATAAGACTGCATATTATCTCCTATGCTATGTTGCTTATCACATTAATTTCAATGGAAGGTCAATGTAGAAAATGCCTTTTAATGGGGACTACTCTACTTCAATAAGTAGCATTAATAGATTTTTTTTTTTTCTGTACTGGGGATTGAACCAAGAGCCTTTCTGTTGAGCTATATTCCCACCCTTTTCATTTTCTAATTTTGAGACAGGCCTTTGCTACGTTCCTAAAATGCCCAGGTTAGGTTTGAATTTATGATCTTGCCTGAGTCTGTTACAGTGTTTTGATTACAGGTACTGTGCCATCATTCCTGGCTAAAATTTCCTTTCTGTAATGGTTTTTCTCAGTTTCAATGTCTCCTACACTGTTGTCTCATGTCTGTGGCCCTATCTTCCTAGTCCCTGAATCTCTGTACTTCTTTAGCTTAAAATATCTGGAACTTGTCAAGACTGATGACCCACTTATATATTTTACTTGTAGATATTTATGATCTCCTGAACTTGTCCGCTTGCCCACTTGTGGAACTCTCTGTCTCTTCATTGTAATGTCACACATGGATTAAGTTTATTCTTCCAACTAGTACTTTCCCATTTATATCAAGTTTTGATGATACTTTGCCAGGTATCACTCAATGCCATACATTAGATCATTTAATTCACCATCCTATATATATGCTTATTCTTCTCTATATGCTTCATTTATTTTATATTTAATTAATTGTGTTCTATATATATAAGTTGTTTAATTGAATGAATTAGTTTTAGATTGGAATTAAGAGGAGAGGTGCCACAATATAAATAATTCTTAACTGGGGGGAATTTCTGTCCCTCAGAAAACAATATGAAATGTCCAGAGACATTTTTGGTTGTCACAACCAAAGAGATGCTACTGTTATTTAGTTGAATGAGACCAAAAATGCCATTAAATATCCTCTAGTACAGAGTCCAGACACTCACAACAAGGAATTAGCCAGTCCAGTATAGCAACAATGTTGCTAAACTTGGAGTAGATGAAAACATGCTTGGACTTAGAAGATGTAGATTCAAATTTGAGTCTTGTCATTCACTGTGATACCTTTGGAAAAATACTTTATCCCTTGAATACTAATTTCCTCAACTCTAAAACAATTACAAAAAAAAAACAACAACTCCTGAGTTTATATGAGAATAAAATGAGGTAACCTACATATGTGAAAATATCTAGCACAATATGTGGCCAAGAATAGACATTCATACTTGTATAATTTTTAAAAGAAATTATTTACAACTAATTAACTTTGTACAATATCTTATACATCACTCAGACATTTTGTAAATACGCTGCTGAAAAACAACTGCCTGTTTCTACAGGTTTTTCATGAATTGGGTGAAATAAACCAGTTTTCTCAACCTTTATTCGCTGAATGATAACATTCTTAAATCATTCATTTTAAAAAAAGGCAGGTTTAGCTTGTTTTACTGAATTAAAATAAATAAAACCAAAGCAAGTATGAACGGTGAAAGTATGTGCAATCTTTCTGAGAGGACAGTGTCTGCTTTTACTTCCTGGTTTACTGCATCAATTAATCTGCCAAGGCCTTTCAAGCAAATAATACTTGACCTTCTCACTTAATTTTGAGGAAATTAGCTTATGTCTAATTCTGAGTGACACTCAGATAGCAGAAAATACATTCAGAATGGTTAAGAGGGTGGACGAGGAGATTTAATCAGTAAATCAGTTTAGTTTTGATTGGCTGCTTCTTTTGCTGCAGTTGATTCAGTTTAAAGAAATGACATATTAAAATTATTCATTATGAATAATTCTTTTAAGGGATAATAATTTCTTTGTTATAAAGAATATTACATAATACTAAACTTTAAGTTTTTACTAATTTTAAGGTGAACTTAATATTTACTGAAAGACATAGATACTACAATTTATGATATAAACAGGTGGTTATTAAATATTTGTTGAGTTTATCAACTAGAAAACAAAGGCATCAATCTACACAACAATTTCTAAAGAACGATTTCAAAATGTCTAACTATTAAATGTACAATAGCACTTGAAACTGATGTTAGGCCACTTCCTCATTATCCAAGAGTGAGTGGATTACATATTTCATGAATTTAGTGACCTGGGAAGCAGTAGGATTATGCTCACAAAGTCACTTACATTTACTACTGCTTAGATTATAAGGAATAAATAATATTAAAATTATATAACACATAAATATGATTTTAGGGCCATTTTAAAAGTATGGAGCAGGAGCCATGACTGGAAATAAAATGAAAATAATACTTTCTAATATAATTGAAAGGAGGCTTTTGAGAAGATGAAAGAAAAAGGGGATGTAATGAAATACGAAAATTTCAGAACTGAAAATTATAATAACTAAAGTGAACAGCCTGGTGGATGTGTGCAACAACAAAACATAAAGGACAGAGAAAAGAATCACCAAACTGGAAGATGAAACAATAAAAATGACCTAATATGAACAATAGATACATTGATTAAAAAAAAAAATCCAGAGCTTCAGTTTCCTGTGCAGTATACTGAAAGAACTAACATTCTTATTATCAGTCAGGGGAAAAGAAGTAAAAGAGTTCTTAAAAGAAATAATGACTGAAAACTTCCCATATGTGGGAAGGAACATAAACCCATAGTGAGCTGACAACTCCACAGGAAGAAAATCCACATAAGTACATGCAAAGATACATATCATTGTTGTGAGAAATAAAAGCAAAGACAAAATCTTGAGAGTAGTCTGTGAATAGCTCCTTACACATAGTAGGGGAAAAGCAATTTAAATAAGCTTATTTCTATTCAGAAATTATCAAGGCCAGAAAAAAAATGGTAAATTACTTTTCCCAAAAGCTGAAAGAAAAGAACTCTCAACCCATTTGTATTCTTGACTTTCTGTGCAGATGTACTAAAAAATAATAGCTAAAGGAAGTTATGCAAATATAAGACAAAAAATAAAAGAGCAAACCTTAGAATGTCAGGGAAGAATAAAGAACACTGTAAGTAAAATATGCAGATGTATAATAAGCCAACTTGAATTTTTAAAATCACGTTACATGACTGAAGAAAAACTTATAATGCTATGGCATGGTTCTAAATGAGTGTAGAGGAGGCCATTTTCCAGCCAATAAAACCCACAATCAATAAAATAGATAAACCTCTAGCTAGCCTAATCAAGAAAAATGAGAGAAGAAAGACAAAATAATTATATTGGAAATAAAAAGTGTTCATCACTACTAATCCCAACAGCATCAGAAGGACAATAAAAGAATGCTATGAAAAATACTATATACTCAAATTTAATAACTTAGATGAAATACAAGAATTCCTTGAAAGACACAAGGAGAATTCCTTGAAACTCACACAGGAGAAATAATCTGAATATGTTTTTATTTATTAAAGAAATTGAATCAATAGTCAGTAACAGTTTAGAGAAAGAAAGAACTAAGTTCAGATGGTTTCATTTGTGAATTCTTCCAAATATTGAAGGAAGAAATGACAATGAATCTCTATAGTTGCTTCCAGGAAACAGAAGAGGAAACATGTCATGAGTCAATCAATGAGGCCAGCATAACCCTCCTACCAGAACTAGATAAAGACTTTACAAAAAAGGAAAACTTGCAGATCAATATCTCTCATAAACAAAAACATTAGCAAATAAAACCTAACAAAATATATAACAATTAAATACTATGATGGAGGACTGACAGTAGTAAAGTTACAATCAAGACAGCACTATCTTGCAAAAGAATAGACAAACAAAAACTTGTGTGCTGCCATCAGAATGAAGAAACAGTTCATAGAGTAGGAGAGAATTTTTCTTTGCAAAACATATTAGATGATAAATGGTCAATATGGAAATCATATACTGAACTGTCGAAATTCAACAATAAGAAAACAAAAGAGCTAAAAAGCATTTCAGCAAAGAAGATATACAGATAGCAAGTAAGCATATAAAAAGATGCTCATAAGGGAATTACAAATTAAAACAGCAATAAAATATCACCCACACCCATTAAAATGACTAAAATGTGAGACACTAACATATTGATTGCTTGTAAGGATACAGAACATTAAGAATTTTCATTCATCCCTGGTGGAAATTCAAAGTGATACAGCCCACTTTGGAAGATAGTTTGAGTGTGACAGTTTGAGGCCAAATAAAGTCTTATATGATACAGCAACTGTGTTTCTAGGTATTTACTTAATAGAGTTGAACACATATGACCATACAAAAACACGTTCGTGAATATTTACAGCTGCTTTATTCATAATTTCTCATAACTGAAAGCAACCAAAATATCTTTCAGTAGGTGGTGGATTAAAAAACTGTGCCATAGCCCTATAACAGAATATTATTTCATGATAAAAATGAGCTATCAAGCCATGAACATGCACGGAGGAAAAGTAAGTAAGAATACACATTGCTTAGAGGAAAAAGCCAATGTGAAAAGGCGATATGCTGCATGATTCAAACCATGTGCCGTATAGAAAATGTAAAACTTCAGAGACAGTAAAAAACCAATAGTTGCTAGAGGTTGAGACACAGGCAAGCATGATTAAAAAGTAGAACACAGATATTTTAGTGTGGCAAAACAATCCTGCATGATTCTGTAGTGGAAGAGCTATATATGACATTATTTTCAAGACCCACAGAGCTGCACAATCTAACATGAGATACAAAATAACAGTGAAACATGCAAGCCAGGGGTTTAGCTCAGCAGCACAACCGCGTGGCTGGCAAGTACGAGGTCATGAGTTCGATCCCTGGTACAAAAAAGAAAAAACAAAGGAATAGTGAAACAGCCAGAATAGTATCCATACCAGCCCTGACCAGACTTGAGTTCCGTTAGGTTGATACTGATTTATAATAGAGGTAAATCAAAGCACTTTCATGAGGAACTTACCAGGTAAGCGGGTGATCTGTACAACTTAACTGTGGTCTCTAAAAACACATGGCCAAGAATTGAGAAAAAAACATGAAAGAACTGTGGTAAATATCTTCAAGTATTCGAAGAAGCAATTTATAGTGCTCGGTACTGCTTTATAGGGTAACGGATTTTAGATCAAAATGGAATTTATTCATTAAAATTGTACACTTTAATGTGTAACACAGTGTTGGCACTGTACAAAAAATAAGATGCACTCACTACGCTAATGTTGCCACTAGATAACAAACTGTTAGATGTTGTATAGAAGTAATACCTGCACAGTACTGAAAGCTAGATAAATTACTTACTGGTATAAATGATCATTTAACATAGAGATTTAAGTAAATGCCTGATAATTTCTCATCCTAATCCTACTTAGACATATCCCATCTAAGAACAGTGACAAAGGAAGAGTATCATAAGAGTTAGCTCTAGGACTCTTGAGCTTAGAACACACTCTCACTAGCCAGCTTCTTAGCAAATGACTAAGGAGTTTGTTCAGCTATTGAAAATTATGCCCCATACCATCAGCATGAATAACTATATTAAAATATAAAAACAATCAACTGTTCTTATAGAATATCAGTATTCTTCAATTTTATTGTTGATTTCAATTAACTCCATGAGGAAAAGTCAAGTCTTATTAAATGTATAGTTTTATATTACATTATGTATGTTAGAGATAAGCAGGGGTGCTGATGTCAGATATGAAGTCTAAATAAATTCATTTTAGGAAGTTATTACAAATGCACAGCGTCTGACACACAGATGTTCCTGGATAGCAGCTTAGTTTACTGAATCGGTAAAGATGGGGTTCAGTCAATATATACATACAGTAAACAGTTGCTTTGTTTTGTAGGTATTTAGAACTGAGTGGCTGCAATCCAACATCGCAGGCCTTGTTTCCTTTATAAATGAATGACTACTTTGTTCAGGGTATCTTGAGAGGACTAAGGACAAGAGTGTTGACTAAATATACTTTGACTTATTATAAATGCTATGAAAGATGGATGATGACAAAATTAGAACAGTACTGACAAAATATACTTCAAATTATTATAAATCCTATAAAAGAGGGGTGATTACGTGAGTCGAGATTTACAAGTAGGTAGATTGGGTATTAATCAGAGGGAGGGTGAGAAAAGAAAGAATTTCAGGCATCAAGAAGAGTATGTGCAAGAGCCTTAAGCTTAAATGAAAGGATGTTGAAGATCTAAATGAAGCCCTGTTAGGCTAGGATTAAGAGACCTCTGGAAAAATGGTGGGGAAAAAGTCACACAGGGTCTTTTTGGAATGAGGAAGATTATGTGTTTTAGCTAAGACAAATGAGAAGCTACTAACCAGTTTTAAAGAGAGGATAACAAGATTAGCTCTGGAGTTGCAAGAGAATATGGAACCATGCTGAGACTTAAATCTAGGAAACACAGTAAAAGTTCAGGAACTTACCTTTTAGCTACCTGGACCACAAACCAACAAAGGAGATGTTTACTTTGTTTTGTTTTCTACCAGGGATTCTGACTCAATAAATTCCACAGATATTCCAGTTTGATTTAAAAGATGGGATTTCCCTAGGGCCTGCTTGGTATTATCTCATTTAGAATCAAGTTGTCTGTGCTTGCTGTCTTCATCTTCTCAAGGCGCTGCAATCTTTTCCATCCACAATTGTAACAGTGATGTTGCTAAATATAAAATACACATTGCAATTCTTACCTGTTTGACCTATATCTGAAGCTAATTCTATCTGAAAACATCTTCCTTGTCTGATTTCCATGACAATGTATTTCTGGTTTTATCTTTTCTTGACACTTCTCAGTATTCTTCGGAGGCTTCTTTTCCTCTATTCAAAATTTAACTATCCGTGTTTTTCTTCTTCTGTTCATTCTGCTTTGATTTCAACCTATCCTCATGGCTACACTAAATTATCTATGTAAGTACTTTCTTTCCACCTCAGATATTTTCCCGAGCAATAGTTCTACATAATCACCTTGTAGACCTCTCCAACTGACCATTCTGCAGATACCTACAAATCAATGTTTGAAACTGAACGCACATTTCATTTTACACTTCTGTCCAAGCTGTCTCTTTTTCTTTCTCCTTTTTCCCTGGGTGTCACCAACTCAAGCTGTTCAACCCCCAAACCTATGCATCACCTTAACATCTATCTCTCACTTCACAATCTAATCAATTCTGCTCGTTTATACTTAAATTTCCTTTGCACCTTATAATATCCAGCTCCATTACCATTATCTTTATCTAGAGTGCTTGCTATTTATTTCCCAATGGACAATTGCATAGTTTTCTCACTTGCTTCTTCCCTTGAGTGAATTTTCAAAGACACAGATATGAGCTCCTATTCCTTGGATTAAAACTACTTAATTGTTCCTCACATTACCTAAGTCCAAATTTGTTAATTTCTGAAGACCTTCTTGCCTCTCTGTTTACCCTCAAACTTCAGTCAGGATGAATAACTTTCACATCACTTAGAACACTCACCTATGTCCTTTACTTAACTCTCTCCTACTTATCCTTTTATTAATTTATTTTTGACTTCACTGCTTATTTTTTTATTAGTACATTTGTGGTACCTAATGAACATATTCAATGTGGGTAGCTGGTACATGACTCATCTTAATTCTTTTTTACATTCCCTTTCTCTCCACCTCTACCCTCCTGCCATCTCTTAGTCTCTTTTACATTTGTCAAATATCTCCCTATTTCTTATTGTCCATCTTTTATTTTGCTCTTTGACTTATGTAAACTTTAGGTTTCTCATATAAGAGAAACAATATGATTTTTAAGCTTGTGTCTGATTTCACTTAACATAATGGATTCAAGGTACATACATCTTCCTACAAGTGGCTCAAATTTACCCTTCTTTATAGCAGAGTAGTACTTCATTGTATATACTTCATTTTCCTCATCCATTCATCTGTTGAACATACAGGCTGCTTCCATGGTTTACCTATTGTGCTGTGATCAAACTGGATATGCATGTATCACCACAATGTGATGTTAACTCTTTTGGGAAGATACCTAAAAGGGGAAAAGCTGGATTGGATGGAATTTCTATTTTAAATTTTTTGAGGAATACTGATTTCCATTTCTATTCCAGTTTACATTCACACCAACATTGTAAAATAGTTCCATTTTCCCTGCAGCCTCACTAACATTCAGTATTATTCGATTTCTTGATGATGGTCACTCTTCCTGGAATAAGATGTAATCTCAATGTTGTTTTAATTTTCAATTCTCTAATAACCAGAGATGCTGAATACTTTTTCATGTTTTTATTGGCCATCTGTGTGTCTTCTGAGAACTGTTGACTCACTTCACTTGCAAATTTTTGATTAGGTCTTTTATCCCAGGGGGTCCATCATCCTTTCATAACTCAGTTTGCACACCAACTTCTTCAAGAAAAATAACCTGGTGTCTAGTTAGGTGATTCTCTCATGTGTTTTTCACTTGGAATGGCTAATAGGCACCAAGATTTTTTTTTTAAATCGTTTGATCTTCACTACCTAGAAAGAGGTTAGATAAACATTTTGAAATTGACTAGTCAATTACTGGTTGCTTATGGTTGGTAATTTGGTTTTTAATTTTTATGTTTTAATGGCTGACTAGAATCTTTACAATTTGTATGTGCTCTGCAGAATATTAGCCCTGGCTATTAGTGATAAATGTGAAATACAGTTTGCTTGCTTTGTGAACACTAAAGAGTAATTAGAAGCTTAAGATTTAAAAAGAACATGAAATAAAAAAGTAAGCATAAAGAACTTCCATGAGTCTATCTTAAGGGGGGATTTTAAATGGACTCTCATTACCACAGCATCACTGTGGATTTCAGTACGTGTCCTGGAGTACTGAAAACAAGTGCTACTGGAGGCCCCCCTTGTGGCTGAGCGAACATTTGCTGTAGGAAATACCTTTTGAAATGAGTCATTCACTCAATAGATATTCACTGAGTAACTAGACACACACACACACACACACACACACACACACACACACACAGTATAACAAGTACAAAGTAAGTGCTCAGGGAACACAATAGTAATGAAAGTGGATTCAAAACTCTAATCTCACGGAGGTTTTAAAGAATTTTGTTGTTATCGTTGTTATTATTTGGTGCTAGGGATTGAATTCAGGGTTTCATGCATGCTGAGGTCACACTCTACTACTGAGTCATACACCTGGCCCCTAGCTTATAGAATAATTATCATTTTATCTTTACTGCCTAAAAGAATCCTTACTGAATATTTGTGAATTAACTAAATATTTTTTAAGGCCTGTACTCAATTTGAATTGCCTGTATTTCCTTGTCTTGATGGAATTCCATTCTAGATGTGTTACTGTATGGTAGATTCCAGAGATAAGGAAGGAGGTAACCCCTACTTCTCTATTATTTGTCTGTATTCTAATTTTAAAATCATCTCACCATAATTTAGTATAATTACCACAATATGAGCTAGTTAAATTTAAAGCAGGTCACTTTATTATGGTTAGAGAAGGAACTATAAGAAATTATCTTTTATCATAATTTTTGATGATTTTGCCTATAAAGAAATTATATTTATTCACATTAGGATGATCCTTAAATTCAGAAAATTACAATGTGCCCAATGCATCCTATTTAAAAGCAAAACTGCTATGTATTTCATTTTCAGTAGTTTCTCTGTAGAAGCTGAAAACTTGACAAAGTGGACCCAAGCTTCTGTCAGGAGCTTTATCTACATGTTTTAGGGATTATAAAGATAAAAATAAGATTATTGTTTCTTTCAGAGCTGAAGTATTCAGTAAAGCATTCACTGAGGTTTCTTCAAAGGGGAATATTTGGTCTATCTGTGGTCTGATAACACTAAAACATGCCTTGTAACACATTCATAACTATCAGAATTCTTTCAGAAAATGTAGCTAATAATCAGGATGAATGTCATTTACTTTTGTTTGGGTATCCAGGGAATATTGTTTACTTTCCTTTAAAATTTATGTGAGTCATTTGGTTATATGCCTTTTTTAATTAGCTTGAAGGAAGCAATCACTGGGGAGAAAGCGGAAATCAATTCTGATCCGATATTGATAGCTACTGTGCTGTAAACTGTGTGTCCTTTCTAATTAAATGTAAACACGTTCGGTTCTAAAGTCCAGCAGCAATGACAACAGTCACTAGGAAAGATTGCTTAAGTACTGCTCAACTGATTTGCCTGGCCTTTCTTTCTTTCAAAGTTGTGCTTGTGCAATCATTGGTGGGGTGAATGCTGGTTGTAACTGACTTTTTTTTTAGGCCATCTTCAGAGAAAAGGTTTGACAAGAATGTAGAGTGCTCTGTAATACTTAAAGTTACTTATTAACTCTGTCCTTCTGATAGCTAATCAATGGCATTGCATAGAGTCAATCTGGTGCACTAAACTGCCCCCTTGCCCAAAGCCAAGTCTTGGTAAATATTTAATGGCTGTAAAGGTGTTTTGCTAGTTATCAAACTGATATGTTAAAGGACTCTTAAAAGCAACTTTATCTTGCCTTCCCTTCCATAAATAATTTGCTCAGCAATATAATGTGTAGGTGTAAAAGCATTTGGATTATTTAATATTATTATTTTATTCAGAAAAACATCAAATGAGAATAATAGACAATAATGTTCCTTTAAATAAAATACATTACTATGTCATTTAAACATAAGCGGAAAAACCACCACCAACTTTTCTCCTTGGTAAAATGCCAATTTAAAGTATAAAACAACCCAGGCCCTTTCACTTTACTAAACACTACACCAGACTCGTTCAAAACCTGTTATTCAGCTGCTCTCATAAGGAAATGTTATAAAATTTCTGTTGCTGTAGAGTTGCAACATACTGTAAAATCAGAATGCATTTGGATTTTTTTTTTTAATTCAGCACAGCAAAGGTTGAGTTTTATATATTTACCTTCTCAGCTATCCATTGAGTTTTAGGGTCCCTCGTTCTACCTATTTTAACTCCTAGCTATGCAAAAACATTGGCAGTTTTATTTTCTAAACAGAAAGAAATCTCTCCAGTTGTAAACTTTACTAGAATACCTGGTTATTGCGCAGGTTCTTTGTAGAAATGAGATTGATTTCTTTAAAACTGTAAGTATCTCATGCTTCTAGGATGTTAATGTGCTTCTTTTTTATTCTGGCAGAGAAACAGTTTACATGTATTTCAGTGCAAAAATGTATTATACTTAATAAATACTAACTGACTGGAGTAGAAAATCACAATTATTTCCTAATGGAAGAGGGTGAAAAGCTTCTCACTATCAGCTAAGCAGTTTTCCTAAAACCCTGTCAAGGGATTACTTAATAATAGTGTACTATGCACTTTGAAAGAGCAAGGCACTATACTCCAACTTTAAAAGGAGTTTTATTTTGTATATTACTGATCTTAGTAT
>RJWT010046862.1:0-11397 GCA_004365215.1 Cuniculus paca | reverse complement strand
TATTTTATAAAAATAATTTGCCCTATAAAATATTTCACCCTATCGAATACGCCTTTAATTTGCAGAGGTTTGTCTCAATGCATGTAAAACTATTTCCCCTGTAAAAAAATTCGCAGACGTTTGTCTCAACGTGTGTAATCCATGGATGAGGATGTTTATTGCAACCAAAATAGTAGTAGCTAAAGTGATCGTCAACCCAGGGGAATGGTTAAATAAAATGCAGTGCAGACAAAGAAGTTTCCTTGTAGCTGTGTAGTGTATATTCAAAGGACTGATTCCAAATTGTGAATTTTAAAAGGGACAGCATAGAATACTGTGTAGTGTTCACTCCTCAGTGTAGATGAATTATTTCGTGAGATACTGGTAGGTATACAATCTTTTTCTTAAAATCAGAAGAAAGTGATTGCTTTGTGGGGAAGATGGGTGATTTTCAATTTTATAGTTTTGAACTTTACATTTTTTTTCTCTTCATACTTCCATGAATTAAAAAAAAAAACTTTCATTTTGTAAGCAAGCATGGTCTGATAGCTTTTTAAGTGTCCTATCTGCCTAATGCAGTGTTTCTTAACCTTGGTCATGCCTTAAAATCACCTGAGTTTTAAAAAATCATGATACCCAGTCTGCACTCCAGACAGACATGGATAAATAAAAAAATATCCTGAGGCTTTACCTCCCAGTGATTCCAGGGTGAAACCACTGTCGAAGACCACAGTTTTTATGCTGATATAGTGATCTCAGACTGTAGGTATCGCATGACACTCAGCTGCTAAAACCCAGGAGCCTTTTCCGCTTACACCACTGTCCTACGTAAACGCTGCTTTTGAAATTAGCCTCAAAATGTAAAAAGTTGAGAAGCTCAGAATTGGTGAATTGGTCTCCAGCGCTAGTTTCTTCTCCTTCTGTTCCTTTTGGTATGTTTTTAGATATCCATAATATAGGGTAATTTCCTATTTGTTTTCACTGACTGAAATGCAAATGAACGATCTAGTTTTGATATATTATTTACCAAAGTGATAATAAGATGTATTTTTATTTCTTATAATTTCCATTATCTGTTGTTCTAAATTACTTTATTGGCACCGGAGGGTGTTAGCAGTAAGTAACCAGTTTGTGTTATCAAAGGATTCAGTAAGATTTGCCGGGTTTGTTTTGTTTTTGTTTTTGTTTTAAGACAGAGTCTCTTGATGTATTCAGGCTGGCCTTGATTGCACTGTGTAACCCAGGCTGGCCTTGAATTCTCAGCAAGTCTCCTGCCTCAGCCTCCTGAGTGCTGAGATTACAGGCTGCACCACCATGCCCGTCTTGTTTTGCCATTTCCAGTGAAAAGTCCTGTTTTGCTTCGGCATAATCTGGGTGGTTGGTCCTCCAACTCCAGAGAGAACAGAGAAAGAAAGAAAAGAGGCCTTTATTGTGGGCACGGGATGGCTGCTGAAAAGATACAAGCGCCCTCTGAAGGGAACAAAGAAAAACTTCAGGCTTTATTTGGAATTGACGGGTAGAGTCAAAGGGGCAGGCAGAATGACATTTCCACAGCTGATTGGGGGAGCGTTGGCACGCACAAAAAGCGGGAGGTTCAGCTTTCGGGTTTTGTGAGAAAAACATGGAAGTCAGTGCTGAAGGGAGGGCTACCCAGTGCCATGTTAACTCACACATGGGAAAAACCCGTCACTGGGTTTAACAGATGGACGCATCTTAGGTTCATCAGTCTTAAATCTGATTTTGAATAAACTCAGCCTTTCCATAGAATGAGAGGAAGGGAAACTTTCCTTTATCCCTACCCAAAGTATTAACGTGCATAGCCGTGTGATAATACGAGGTTTGCGAAGCTACGGTGGAGGGCAGAACACCTCCTGGCCTCCTTCCCAGCTGCACTCGTGTGGACCCACCCAGCCGTGCACAGGCGGCTCCCAAGGCGGCAGCAAGAGTGCACGGCAAAGTCCACTTGGAAGTCTTTCCAGCTCAGAGTAGAACTCATGGTCGCTACTGCTGTTTTGCTTTTGTTGAATGAGTGTGAGCACTAGAACAGTTCTAACCAGCGTGGGCACTGCCACTAAAAAGTTCTGTCTGTGGCCATCCCGGGACCGTTGCTTCTTCATTTCTAGGAGCCAATGTCTCCTTCCTTTCCTTCCTCCTTGTTTCAGTCTTTGCTTCCGGGTGTTTCTTCCTGTAGCCTCCTAGTGACACCTAGTGGTACCTGTGGAACCCCAGCTTTTCGTCCACGTCCCGGATCTCTCCTCATGCACAAGTTCCGACAATTTCGATGACCCCTCTCCCCTTGGGAGCTCAGGAAGGGTTTTAAGGCACGAGACCCCCCCGCCTTAGAATGAGTTTACCCATTGCTTCACTAGTTCTCAGTGTTGGCGAAGGCATCTGTGCACTGCTAGTTTGACTACATGGGGTTTGAAGGACTTCGCACTCCTTCAACTAACATGCTCTCATTATGCCACTGTGACTCGGATCATAACAAAGCAAGGTTGATTTAAATGCCACCTATATTTGACTTTTTCACCTGGACATTGTGGCAGAAATCACGATGTTCGCTAAACATCCCACCAACTTTCAGTCCCACTTACATGAATTGTGATGGTCAAAATGTGCATTCCTCGACAGAAGCTTGAAGAGCTACGGGAGACTTCTCCAGGGGCCTCTTTTTTTGTCACAAGAGCTAACAGTGTTCTAGATGGTGGAGCCTCCGCCAGCCTAGGCTACAGACTGACCACGAGGAACAAAAAAACATACTCTCCTCCCCCTAAACTCCCAACTTGAACCAAATTGTGAAAGACATGTAACTTAAGTGAAAAGTTAACTTGTTATGTTAGAGCACTGAAATGTTGAAGTCGCATAGGTTGTAATATAGCATAACCTGATAACTCCTTGTACTTAAGTCGCATTGTGTTCAAAATTAAAATGTGGATTTTCAGCGGAGGGAAGTGCTCGCCAGCTGTATTTGTAAATGCCAGCCGAAGGCCAGCCTTAAAAGCGGACTGTTTAAGGGCAGCAGTGTCAGCTATGGAAGCTCTTTACCAGGGGAATGAGGAAAAGGGAAATGTTAAAGGTGACATTCTGTGTCCACTGTAAGTCTGAAGAAGGTCAGCGTCATTTCCGAAGATGGATGGAACAAATAATGCAAATTTATGGGTTCCAGTAAAAACTTGGAGTGCCAAGTGTGTAATGGGCTTCTATTGGCAGAATCATCGCACACCTTTCTGCATTGGGAGTGCTGGAGAAAGTGTCCTCTGCGAGCCCTCCAGGGAGGGATCCTTTCTTCTTATGACCCAGCTGTGTGTCTGTACTGCCTCGCAGTCATGTTAGCACGAGAGTTATCGTAATGTCTCATGAGTCCCGTGCATTCTCAAATG
Source organism: Cuniculus paca (assembly GCA_004365215.1). NCBI lineage: Eukaryota > Metazoa > Chordata > Mammalia > Rodentia > Cuniculidae > Cuniculus > Cuniculus paca. Next base: position 8,038 of record RJWT010046862.1, on the reverse strand, counting down.
TACGGTGATTTTACAGAGCCCTCATATGATCTCTAGAACTAATCCAGCATGGAGTCTTGTCAATTCTACTTCTTAAAATGTTTTTCAAATTCCTGTGCTTTTTTCCTTAATTATTATCACTACCTTGTAGATGTCATTGTCTTTTATCTGTATAGGACCTTGAGAAGACCCGTAACACCTTTCTTTCCTGCTTAAGTTTGGAACTAGTTGAGAGACAGAAAGCAAATGTATGATTTATTTACTTATAAAGATCTCAATTAAAATGAGGTAAATGTGTAGTCAAATGGGCTTGCTAACAGTCTCCTGAGTTAAGCTAACATATGCAGACTACTATGGTCTCCCTTGAGAAACCAAATCGCACCCTCTTTTCAGGCTCACAAACCTGGAAAGGGAGAGAAAGCAGAGCTAAGCATACAAGAAGTAAGCAGAGGTTAGAGATACTAAGCGATTAAAGCACTTCTTGTTCACTCCTGGTTTTTACCTCCTCAGGTAGAACTCTAAATCCTAGGCATTAAGCAAATAATACACAGCTGTTGATGGGGCGGATGGCGGGTTTGTGGTTGTGGCTGCCAGGTAGTTTGCATTGCTGTGGTGGATTAATGGTCAGCTTGTAACACCCAGCTGAACTGAGACAGTGTGGTTCTGGGTGTGGAAGGCCCCCTAAGAATTGTTGCCAACAGCATAACAAGAGAACTGGAGAGGAAGATGCGGTGCTATTGATTCCCCTGGGAAGCTTTGTCACGTTGGTTTCCTGATAGACACTCGGCTGCTCTTATTACCGGAAGATCTCAGGTCCTCATTGTCGCTGAGGATGGCTGCGGTTCTCTTCAGGGGAGCTCTGATCCGTACCTTGAGCATCGTTTCCTGGCTTCAGGGCAGATCCCTCGGCCTGCTGGCACAGATCCTTCACCCCGCTGGCCCAGACTTCCTGGCTTCACCCCTGACCTTTGGGCCTTCCCAGTGCAGATCCTTGCGACAGACTTGCACGAAACATTGTCAGGGAATCTAGGCCTCCAGTTGGACTCATGGAGGACATTGCCTTGCAATCCAGGCCGTCAGCTGGATTTCTGCAAATCCACAAAGGGACCACCTCCACCTATTCTAGTTGGATTAAATTTCCAGCCTTTTAATACCTCTCAGTGGAGACTGAATCTCTACACATAATGACTTGGGGGACATACTCAAACCGTAGCAGTTGTCTAGGATCAAAGCTACCTTCCCTGAGTTTTAAAATGGCAGTTTTAAAATTGGGCATCAACTTTGTTGACACTCCTTCCAAAGTATGGAGGGATTTGTTCCCTGCCTGTGAATAACGTGGCCAAGTTTGTGACTTGGAACAGAGGAGGCGATGCGGTGTGACTTCAGAGGCGAGGTGATCCAAAGGCATGCGGCTTCCATCTTGTTCACCGTTTGTTCTCTGGAACTTGAGCCACATTCTGAGAAGTTTGCTCCCCCTAAGGCTACATGGAAAACCACATGTGAGTGTTTTGGTCAATAATCTGAGCATCCCATCCTAGGTGCTGGACAGATAAATGAAGGAGCCCCTGGTTGATTGCAGCCACCAAGCATTTCATGTAAAAGTTGAGAAAGTTAGAGGACCCCCTGCTGAGGCCCGAGATCACAGTGTGGAGATAAACAAGCCTGCTGTATTCCGCCTTAACTCCTGCTCCACAGAGACTGCGAACATGATAGCATCCGGGTTATTTTATGCCACAGAATTCAGGGCTCCTTTGTCACACAGCAGCACATAACTGGAACCTCTTGGCCGTGTATAAAACCAGAGTTTTGCTAGTAGGACAGAGAGTAACGGAGCTTGATGTGGGCAATCCAGGCTGGCTGCATTTCCGACAGTTGTTCGTGTGCGAATGTCTTTGGACCTGTGGTTTCTCGAATATTCTCAACTTCTAGATGAAAAGAAAGCATTTATCTCCTGAGGTTAAATGACTTCCTGTTGAGCAGATGCAGGACATACACTGCAGGCTCAACTTGGCCATAGCCACATCCCAAACTGCACATCACCCTTTAGGCCTCTGCCGCATAGCACATTCTGGCTTTGCGTCCACCTAACCCACACCAGCCCTGCCTACAAACACAGAGAGCACCTGGAGCAGAGAACGAAGAGCACAACCTACTGTTGGCTAATTTAATACAACCTCAGAATATTATCTGAAGTAAAGTTTCATCTGTTGTAACTAAGACACCCACACAATGCAGTGCTTTAAGGAACATAGAAATGTGTTTCTCACATGATTTCTGGCCGGTTTTTCAGCTGTATTTGCCCCACACTATCCTGAAGCAATTAGATTGCTTTCCTGTTGGTGCAGCTGTTTGGACCTGACCATTTATCTTGCCCCAGTTCTTTAATTGGAGAGGATTCTGCTAATGCACTTCTCAGGTTGTATTAGGATTGATGATGCCAATTTTGTCATAAAGACATTGTGAGTTTGGATGTACGATACCCTTGTTTATTCTTTTTTTTTTTTTGCGGCACCGGGGATTGAACTCATGACCTTGCGCTTGTCGGGCAGGTGCTTAGGCTGCTGAGCTAGATCCCCAGCCCTGTTTTTGAGACAGGGTCTCACTATGCCATTCAGGCTGGCATTGAACTCACTTTGTAGCCCAGGCTGGTGTCGAACTCACAATGATCCGCCTGTCTCAGCCTCCCGAGTGCTGGGATTACAGGCGTGAGCCACCATGCCCGGCTCCCCTTGTTTATTCTTAAGAATATTTCTATTGTTGAATTATTAATTTTAATTTTATGAGTTTTATTATATTAAATAGTACTTAGCGGGACAAATATCAAAAAATAAAGTATTGAATTTTTAATATTTATTGAATACTGTTTTTTGGTATAAAAATCTAAAAAGGAGCAACAGAAATAAATTCCTTTATGAGCTACAATGAAAATGCCAATAGAATACCACAAAAAAATAACATTTACTTTAATTATCACACCTAAGGCAGTCTTCACACATGAGAACAACACATTCCATACACATGCATTGCTTACATTGACAGCACATGTGTTTTGCTTTCCTGGACTTTTTGTAGGACATACTTAACATATTGCTGGTCTTGCTGTTTTATCAGAAGGTTTCATTAAATTATATAGTTAACAGGAACATAAAGTATCAGTAAAATAAAGTATTAAATTCATAATACATATTGTGCATTTAGAATAAATACCAACATTTTCACATCGGCTGTGTACTTGCTTACAAAACCTAAAGGATAATGTAAAAAATAAATTGCTATATAAACTACAGTGAAAATGCCAATAGAATGCTACAACAAAAATAACCTTTGCTTCATTTGTCACAGCCAAGGCAGTCTTCACACATAACAACTGTGTGTTCCATGCGCATATGTCATTTACACCAACAGCACATGTGCTTAGCTTTACTTTCCCGTGTGGCATGCCTTCTTTTCACCTCTCTTGTCTTCCTCTTTTGTCAATGGCTTCTTACTATATTGTAAAATGTGCACTTAGCAGGAAAATAAAATATCAATAAAACAAAATTTCAGGTATGTATTGAGTCCTTAGAGTAGACATCGGCATTTTCGCATCACAATTTATTTGCTTACAAAAACCAAAGAGATAACGTCAGAAATAAAAGCCTGTGTGTCTTGGTTACTTTTCTCATTGCTGACACCCAAAGTTAAAGGGGGGAAGGGTTATTTTGCTCATAGTCTGTAAAGGTTTCAGTCCATAACCAACTGGTTCCAAGGCAGGGCGTCACATGGCAGAGCGTGACAGTTCATGGCAGTGGAAGACAGCAAAAGCAAGCAGGGGAAAGAAGGGACCAGCCTCCTTCTGTCCCTGACAATGTATGGACGCTACCTACCCTAGGGTGTGGATAGCACTCATACCCTTAATCCTGCAGCATCAGAAACTCTGAAATGATACCCAGGGTTTGGAGGCAGATTTATTTAACATTGGATAGGCACTGACAAGGGATCAATTCTTATGAAAGTGTCAGGCCCCAAAAGCTCAGGGAGGGAGGTTTTTATGGGGTTGCAAAAGGGAAGTACAGATGTAGAGTACTTGACTGTCTTTGTACTTTACAACATACATCATAGGACCAGCCATTTCTAAAAAACAGAAAAAACAGGAATAGTAACAGGAACTGTTACCAGGGCAACTAACAGAGGCTGAAGTATACAGGCTGTGGGGGTGGTTCTGCTACAATTCTAGCATTGGACCATGAATCAGTCACAAACTAGATTCAGCTACCTCTAAAAAGCCTGTTCCTCATGACTGCGTAAGACTTTGGAGGGACCACTAGACACAAACCATAACACTATATGAATTACAATGTAAACACAAACTAAAGTCTTAACAGAAATAATCTTTACTTCAAGTGTCACACTCCAGGTGGTTGTTATGGTTGATACATTGTGTCAGCTTGAGAAGTTTAGAAGTTTAACTGAGAGACTCAGCAGGAAGCCAGGGTTCTTACTTTGTAAATATCCTCATCCTGTGCGAAGGAGGGCAAGGACATTTTGTGAGTGTTACACCCACCCTGAAGGTGGGGGGTGGGGTGGCCTGTGTACAATATAAGGGATGGAGAAGAGGCTCACGTTTGCCCTCTTTTGCTCTGCTTTGAAGTGTTGCCCCTGTGCCATGCCACTCTGCCTTGGAGCCAGCTGATTATGGACTGAAATCTCCAGAAACTGTGAGCTAAATAAACCTTTCCTTGCTTCACATTGGGTGTCAGGTGTTTTGTCCCAGCAATGAGAAAAGTAACCGAGACAGTAGTTTTCACACATGACAGCTGCATGCTCCATGCACATGTCTTGCTTACACTGACAGCGTATGTGCTTAACTTTCCTTTCCGATGTGGCAAGTCATTCTTGTCAACGCTCTCATCTTCCTATTTTGTTAGGAACTTCCTACTATACTGTACAACATGCATTTAGCAGGAAAATAAGATATCAATAAAATATCAAATATGTGATGAGTCCTTAGAAAAGACATCAGCATTTGCAGCAACAGCTGTTTACTTGCTTATAAAATCTAAAAGATAGCATCAAAAATAAAAACATACTGAACAACAATGTAAATACCAACAAAGGTCTACCACAGAAATAATCTTTGTTTCAACTGTCACATCCAAGGCAGCCTTCAGATGTGAAAACTGTATGTTCCATACACGAGTAACACTTACATTGATAGCACATGTATTTTGTTTTCCTGTTCTTTTTTGTAGGGCACAGTTAACATCTTTTTGCTTTTCCTGTTGTAGTAGTAGGTCTTTGTGATGCTGTTGCCTAGCTGTTCACCTGTCTGCTCACCAACATGTACGACAATTTTTTTTGTGTAGTTCCCTGGACAGAAACATTTTGTTTTTCCTTTTCTGTTAATGATCTTTTATGAGTCCCAGCCCCAATCCTCTAATAAAATTTCTCTGTGGTATTTTTCACTTGTTATTTTCTTTGTAAACTGTCAAACTGTTTATGCCACACATCTTTAGGATGGAATAAAACACAACCATTGTCCAGTGTTTTGTGTTTTGAATGACATCATAGTTGGGGCATCACTGATCAACAGTATCTACTCTGCCTTTGGTTTTGCTGTAGAAAGTTACCATCTCAGGCTTCCATCTTGTTGAGGTTTCCCTATCAATATTTCCATCATGGAACAGTGTTGACATCAGTAGTACCAGTTTAGTTTTCTTTGCCATATACAAGATCAATGTTATGTCTTTTGAAATCCAAAGATTGCACTATACAATTCCCCATTTTAAAATTGCAACATTTCATTTGGAATTTCTGCTTTGTTCCCACATACAATTCCTATGCTGGTCAATTTGGTCTGTGTTAGCAAATGTAACATCAATTGGAAACTGGCAAACCAGTCATCAAATGTCACCTTCCAATTAGTTTGGGATGGAAGCAACAAATCTGTTCACATCATTTGGTTCATTACTATATAAATAAGGACCTAGCGGCTGAGTTCCAGGATAAAATTTTAAATTGAAAGCATAATAACTCTTCATATCTACAAGTGTGTAAATTTTCATGTTGTCTTTTGAAGGACTTTTTTGGCATACACTGCATGAAGCTACAGCAACCATAAAATGCTGCAAGATGTTAATCAATAGTCACGTATTCAGATGGTGTGTAAATTTTTTGACTATTATAAATCGCTCAATGAGCAAATAGCAGGTAGATTATCGAGTTCTTTTTCTTTGTTGATGCACGATTTTGTTGTCAAACCTCAGGCAATTTAGAAGAAAACCAAATCTCAATGTCATCATTATTCTATAAACCTCAAGTCCATATCTATCATTTTTCCATCTTTTACATCCCCATGATTACCATGACAAAGTCCTGCTAAGTACAGCAGATCTATGAATGCCTTCAGTTCAGCTAGCGAGGTGTCATAATAAATACATTTTTGAGTATGGCTATTGGTATATACAGAGCATTTTACTTGTATTTCAGCATTTGTATATTTCACATCTTGTAGCACTTCATCTGTTACAGTTTCCAACATTGAATGGCAGTGCTGGCATTCCACCCAATAGGTTTTACCCCTGCCAAGATACTCACCATATTTTTGGACCTAGTTATAACATTGGATCATTCCTTTTGGTTGTGTGACCATTTTGTACCATTTTGACTGGTTAAATATGTACTCACATTGCTGTTTTCTTTGTCATCTGAACCAAGGAGGTCTGCATTCCCTGTATCTGTATCGGTCAATTCTTGCTCCATTTCACTGTCACAGGAACTTTGGCTCACATGGCTAGCATCAAAGTCATTACCATCTTCATCCTCCATGCATGAGTAATCTGATGATTCACTTTCAATCTCCCCCAAAACTTGCAAATCTGGTTTTTCATGTGCCATTGTACTACATTTGGTTGCTACCTGAAAAGTCAAAGAAAACTTTTTAACATAGAAATCCTAAATGCACAGAAATTTAGCAATGAACGTTTGATGGGTAAAACTCACCTGTTGCTGCTTTGGAGCTTCTGCACACGCCTTGCCATTTGTTTGGGGGTGAATACACAGATGAGTCTTTGCTTTCCACAGGTGCACCTACTGTGAGTCATCCCCACCTTCCATTATGGTAAAATACTTGTTTGTGTAACAGAAGAGTGGGGTGGATTTTATTCCCTTTGATGCTCAGATGAGCACATGCAAACCTGTTACCTGAGCATTATGTGGGTAAAAATCCTGGTTTGGGGACTGGGAATTTAGCTCAGTGGCATAAGTGCCTGCCTGGCAAGTGCGAAGTCATGAGTTCAATCTCTGGTACAAAAAAAAAATCCTGGTTTGACGCTTTTGCACATGTGCACTCACCTTGTTGTTCATCATATCAAGTGGGTAAACACAAAGATTGCTTCCTGTATCCACCAGGCACAACTACTGAGACACATAATCAGCTACTATTATGCTAAAATACAAATTTACAATAGAAATGTGTAGGATAGATTGTTGTAATCCAATGTTATGCCCTATGGGTTTGTTTTTTGTTGTTGTTGTTTGTTTGTTTGTTTGTTTGTTTTTGCGGCACCAGGGATTGGACTCAGGACCTCACGCTTGTCAGGCAGGAGCTTAGGCCACTGAGCCAAATCCCCAGCCCTTGTCTTTTTGAGACAGGGTCTCACTATGCTGTTCAGGCTGGCCTTGAGCTCACCTTGTAGCCCAGGCTGGTCTCGGACTCACAACGATCCTCCTGCCTCAGCCTCCCAAGTGCCCTATGGGTTTTAACTAAGCTAATATTTGTGAAGTCCTATGCACAATGCCTGTTTCACAGGAATTATTTAATAAATTTTAGCTATTATAATTATATTAAAACACAAACTTTTGCACATTAAAATTTAATGTTTATTTGAGCAGTGATTCATGAATGGGGCAGCTGAAAACTAGAAATATTTCAGGGATCTGCTAAAGAGGCACAGCTAAAGGGAAAGCTTTCATAGGGTAAATGTAAAAACAGCAAGGAGGGCAACCCACTCGGGGCCCCTTCTGTCTCTCTCTCAGACAGAAGCTCTTAACGTTCATTGTTCCTAAAATCCACTTTTCA
>RJWT010046861.1:0-11404 GCA_004365215.1 Cuniculus paca | reverse complement strand
AAAGTAACAAATGACAGCTAGAAATTCAGTAAATTAATCTATCATATGACTTCTAGATTAATCTTTTTTTAAAGTACTGTGATTTTAAAATTTCCTCACCCCAGTAAACATATGGTTTCCAATTTCTTTTAAAATAGCATCTGAATTTCTGTTTGGCTTTTAAAATCTTGTCCTTTTTCAACTCATGTCTGAAACCTGTTTCTTGGATCTTCATGACAGTTTCCTTTTTCCAGTGGAGCTGTCTACTCTATTTCTGCAAAATGAAAAACTAAGAGAACAAAGTCTAAGTAGAAAACTTTGTTCTGTAAACTTTTAGCAGGAAAACTCATCCTTCTAGCATATTCTTCCCCCTTGATTACCTGTTAATACTGTATCCATCTTTTGAAGTCTGTCTCAAAATACAAATGCACAACTAATAATCAGCATTTTCTGATTACATTAGTTGGGAATAAAATGTCTTGCCGTATAAATACAACACTACTTTTCATTTTGTTATTGCTTTCTCCTACTGCAAAGATTATTAGTTGTGTATTGTATCTCACCTGTATCATAGAATGTTATTATTGTTGTTATTGTCACTTAGTCCCTAATGAAAACCAAACGAACAGAAATGAAAAGAATGAAAGATGATACCTGTAGACTTCAGGTTGTGAAGAATACAGCATAAAGTATTTGAGATGGTCTTACCAGTAGCCAAATGTGCCAATTCATAGAGTGATGCTCAAATGTTGGCAGAATTCAGTTGGGCAGAACTAATAAAGTGGATGTGTGCTAGAGCTGTAAATGTAAGAGCATGGAGAGTGCTGGTTATGTTTGTACTATGTAGGGGAGACATGAGTCAAAAGATTCAGATTATATTGCCTATCTTTAATGTTAACAGGGAATAACCTGGAAATTCCACACTCACAGTCACAACAGGAAAAAACAAATCCTAAAAATACTATGAGGTATATATCATTTTCCTAAGTAGGTCAGTAAGATAAATAAAATTAAAAGAGTTAGCACACATAAAGTTTCTAAATTCTAACCTTTGTTTTGTAGCTCATTTTTCATTGATTTTCTTTTGTGTGGATTTCCACTCAAAGGTAAACTTTATATGGTGTCTGTGAATTGTTCAAGCAATTCACAAATAAAAGGTGAGTCAATTAATGTTTTAATTTTAATTATGATATCTTCAAACACACAAAAAAGTAGAGAGAAACATATAGCTAATTTCCAGTATTCCATCAACTATATTGAAAACTTCCAGGTTCTCACGCACTCGAAGGATTTTTAATTATGGTAAATTACTCAAACTATAAAATTTAACATTTTAATCATTTTATGAGGAAAGTTGCTTAATAATAAATACATTCATATTCATTTGAAGCCATTACCACTTTCCCCTCCATAATTTTTTTAATCTCCCTTAACAAATTCTGAACCCATTAAAGAATACCTCCTTCTTTTCCCCTATCCTCAGCTTCTGGCAGTCAAAATTTTATTCCCTAAGTCTATTAATCTGACTGCACAAGCTCCTCATACAATTTGTGCAATCATACAATATTTGCCTTCTTGTGTTTGGCTTGCTTCAAGTCGCTTAACACTTTCAGAGTTCAACTCTAAATTGAAGCATTTATCAGAATGTCATTCCTTTTAAGATTGAATATCTCAGTGTATGTAGATACCAAAATTTGTCTACCCATTCATCTACCATTAAACAAATGAGTTGTTTCCACACTTTGATTATTATGCATAATGTTGCTTTATATAACATGGTATACAAATACCTGTTTGATTTCCAATTTCCAATGTTTCTCATGTATACAAAAGTGGAAATGTTGGGTGATATGGTAATTCAATTTTTTTTTTGGTACCAGGAATTGAACTCAGTACCTTGTGCTTGACAGGCAGGTGATGATTCTATTCTTAATTCCATGAGCTACTGCAACATTAATTTTATAGCACTGGTACCTTTTTATATTCCAACCACTAACGCACATGGGTTTCATTGCATCCACATCTTTTCCAACACTTAACACTTTTCTGTTTTTATCATACTCAACCTAAAGTTATTGAAGCAATATCTCCCAGTAATTTTAATTTGAAATTCTCCAATAATTTTTGATGTTGTTTATTGACTATTTGTATATCATCTTTAGGTAAATGTCTATTGAAGTCTTTGTAAAATTTTTAGATTTTTGTGGTTGCTGTTGTTGATTTGTAAGAATTATTAATATATTAATAATATCAATCTATTATTACATAAATGATTTAAAAATATTTTATTCCATCATGTGGGTTGATAATTTAAAAAATTGACAGTATTTTCTGAGGCAAAGAGAATTTCTAATTTTAACGGAATTCAAATTATCCTTTTTCCTATTGCTACCTGTGGTGTTGGTGTACTATCCAGAAACCACTGCAAATCCAAAATCATGATTCATTTTCTCTATGTTTTCATGAGTTTTATTTTTTAAATTCTTTTGCTTGCATTTAATCCATTTCGTTTATCTCCTTCTTTTTCTCCTCCTCCTCCTTCTCCTTCTTCTCCTCCTCCTCCTTCTCCTCCTCTTCCTTTTCTTCCTGTTCCTTTTTAAAGGTTTATGTTTTCTATTCTGTATGGATATCTAGCTTCCCCAACACCATCAGTTAATAACATGACCTTTCTTCATTGAATAGTCTTGAAAACCTATCCAAAAATCATTCACCAGATATGTGGGGTCGATTTCTGTGCTCACTATTCTGATTCAGTGGCAGTCTTTGTTTTATGATCACATTGTTGTAATTATTTTGGAGTAGATTTTCCCCAAGTTTTGAAACAAGGAAGAGTGAGACCTTCAATTTATTTCCTCTTTTTAAAGATTATTTAGATATTTAGTATATTGTTAGGTTCCACAGGCAGTTCACTTTACATTTTTCTATTTCTGCAAAACATGTATTTTGGATTTTGATAGGAATAGCACTGAACGTGCAGATCATTTAAGGTAGGGTTATATTCCTAGTCTTCACATTCCTCCAAAATTTGTATGTTAAAATATTTCTCCAATTTGATGATATTAAGAGGTAAAGCATTTGGGTTGTGTAGGTAAACAGTGTAGAACCCTCATGAATAAGATAAGTACCCCTAATGCTGGGACTCCAAAGAACTCTCTACTGTATTTTCTGCCATGTAAGTATATGAGATGTTAGTTTGCAACCTCAAAGAGGGTCTTTAGCAGTAAGTACTCAACCATGCTGACACCCTCATTTCAGATTTCCAGAACCGTTAAAAATAAATTTCTAGTGTTTGTAAGTCACCTCCTCTGAGATTCTTTGTTACAGCACTCAGAACCAACACAAGTAATAATGTCACATTAACAATATTAAAGCTATAGTCAATGAATAGTGCACTTTTTTGTGTCTTAAAATTTCTTCCAGTAACATTTTATAGTTTTCAGTATATGAATAATTTATCTTCTTGTGAAATTTAACTTTTTAAAAATTCCTTAATACTGTTTTAAATGAAAATATTTTAATTTTTGTTCATTTGTTCATCCTCATTTGTACCAAAAAAAAAAAAAAGAGAGACTGATTTATGTGTGTTCATTTGGTAAATTTACTACATTGACTAATTTCTGAATCTTGAACCATCTCTGAATTACAATAAATACCATTTATTCAGTATGTAGAGCTTTTGAAATGCTATACATTTGTATTTGCTTTACTAATACTTAATATTTTTGCCTTGAGTTAATGAGTGGTGTTGGTCTGTAGTGTTTTTTGCTTGTTTGTTTGTTTGTGGAGCTTTTTGTTTGTTTATTTTGTTTTTTGGGGGATTGTAGTAGCAGGTAATGCTATCTAATTGAATGAGTTAGGGAGTTTTTTTCATTTTCAATTTTATGGAAAAGTATAAGATAGTTATAGGCATGTATGCATGTATGTTAAAATTTACCTATGAGGACATTGTCACTAGGGGTTTTTTTGTTGGAGTATTCTGTTACAAAAGATGCTATATAGACTGAATTGTGTCTTCCAAAATTTGCCCTATTACCTAACTGATGCAATTTCACAATAGTAGCTTTAAGGAGGCAAACGTAAATATAACGTCATAAGGTTGAAACCCTAATATGACCAGGTTTGTGTCCTTGAAAGAAAACGAATAGACACCAGAGATTTCAGACTCTGTACATAAAAAGAAAAGGTCAAGTAAGAAGGCAAAGTATCTGCGAACCAGAGAGAAAACTGTCAGAAAACTGCAATTACCTTGATTTTTGAACCCCAGTCTTAAGAATTATGAATAAATAAATTATTGTTTTAACTTTCATGTTTGCTTTTGTGAAATAGCATTGTTAAGTGACTAATTCAGAGATTTACTCTAAAAATAAAGTTCTCCTTTTACTTTCCTTACTTAATGAGTCAGTCTTTGTAAGCTCAGTGTTTCTAGGAATTTATTACATCTAGGTTACCTAGTTTATTGGCATACGATTAGTCATAGTAGTATCTTGTAATCGGTTTTATTTTTCAAAATTGGTATTAATGTTTTCACTTTCAACCAGAATATATTTATTTGTTCCTTTTTTTTCTTAACTTGGATAGCTAGTGCTTTGTCAGTTTGCTTAATTTTTAGAATAGTTAGTTATTGATTTGATTGAATTTGTGTATTATTTTTTCTCCTCTATTTTCCGATCATTGTAATTCCTTTCCTTCTGCTAACTCTGAGTGTAGTTTATTTTTTTTCTATTTTCTTAATATGTGAAATTCAGTTTTTGACTGAAGACTATTTTTTCAATATAACTACATAGTTATAAATTTTTCTTTTTGCATAGCTTTTAATGTATCCCAGAAGTTTTAATGAGCTATGATTTCATTTTAATTTGATTGAAGACATTTTCTAATTTATGTTTTAATTAGTTCTTTGTTTCACTGGTTCTTTACAAGAATTATAGTTGAAATTCCACATATTTATTTTCAAGTTATCCTGCTACCAATTTCTAGCCTTACTTCATTGTACCCAGGAAAACTATTTATACTATATGAAGTTTTGAAAATTTATTAAGACATTTTATGCATTATTATGAAGTGCAACCTAACCTGGTAAAAGCTTCAAGTGCAGTTGAAATACATATATATGTATACATAATTTTATACATATATATTGTATTGTATTAGTTACTATATATATTGTAAACAATTGTTTATTTTTGGATTTGTTTTTCAAATTATATAATTTGTGTATTTATTTATTTAGACTGGTTCTCCTTGGCCATGCAGGTTGGCCTTAACCTCACTATCAAGCCCAGATTGGCCTCCATCTCTTGGATATCCTCTTGCCTCAGACTCCTTAGTGCTGGGATGATGGGTGTGAGCCACCACAAAAGGTTTATGTTTTATTTTTGAATACACTGTTCACTATATGTTTATTAGGTCCAATTCTGCTTTAGTGTTCTACAACTCCTCTATTTTCATATTAATTTTCTGTCTGGTTTTTTTACTATTGAGAGTAGAGTGCTAATATTTTCTTCTATTATTAGAGAACTATTTCGTCCTACAATTCTGACAATGTCTGCCTAGTATAATTAGGCTACAAAGTTTGGTGCATGCATGTTTATGATTGCTGTGTATTTTTGTATTTACTTTTTCAGCAGTATACAATGCACTGCTGTGTCTCTTGTTACAGTTTTTTTCCCATTATAGTATGTTCTCTCTCATACTAATATAACTACGTGTTTTTTTCCTTTGGTTGCTATTACCATAAACTATCTTTTTCATCTTTACACTTGCAAAATATGTTCATTCTTGTCTCCTGAACAGAACAGATATTGCATGTGAGTCATGTTTTTCCATGTCAATGTCCATGTGTGTTGATTGGATATTTAAAGCAATTACTTACAAGAAAGAAATTACTTTGATGTTTTGTTGTATCTCATATATTTTATTTCCTCACTGCCTTCATCTGTGCATGTGTGTGTGTGTACATGCATGTGTGTGTGTGGTGTGTGTATGTGGTGAGATATTTTGATTCTCTTTTCATTTTGTACATACTTCATAGATATTTTCTTTGTAGTTTTCATGGAATTTGCATATAACAACAAGTTGCAGAAATATATTCTGATTTATAATAATATAAATCTAGTTACTCTTTGTTAGATCTTATTTCTCCATCAATGTTTAGAGATAGTTTTGCAGGTTACATCAGCCTAATTTAAAAGTTACTTTTTTCTTACAACTTGAAACACTTCTTCTCAAGTTCTTCTGGCCTTTCACGTTTTTGTTGAGAAGTCTGCTATAATTCTAGTGGATTTACCTTATTTAAAAATGATTCATTGCTTTTCTCTAACAGTATTTAAGACTTTGTGCTGAAGTTATGCTACTGGGATTTGAGTATGATGTGCTATGGAGAGAGATTCTTTTCTAATTCTGACTGTTGGTGTTCCATATGGTTTAGTTTTCTATATGTTAAATTATTTTCCTATATTTGGAAAGGTTTTTTCCTAATTCTAAAAATAGTTATTCTAGATTATTTTTGTTGTCTTTTTGTGATTATCCACTAATTTCAATTTTTCTTAAATTAGTCTTTAAGTCATCTAGCAGCAGTTGGATACACTTTTTATAATTGTTGTTTTTAAGGTATCTGGTCACTGAGATGGGTGGCCCATTTGTCTCCTTCTGATGCTTGGTCATCATTTCGGTCTCTAATGCTTATCACACTTTCAATAGAATTTTTAACCTCCTGGATTTCTGCTCAGAACTGTCTCAGATTTTAATTATTTACTAAATTGACCATTCATGTTTTGTTTAACTCAACTAACTTACTGTGTTCTGTAAGCTAACTGTTTTGCTTATTATGCCCATTACCTGATTAATTAAATATGTTTTGATCTGACCTAGTACCTTATGGTTTTGTTATCTCCTCTTTTATCATTTTTTACAATTGAGATGTGTGGGTTTTCATTTCCTCCTTCTAGATGCCCCCTGGGTCAGCTTTAGGTGAGTTAAGAGTTTGGATGAGGCATTTTTCTGCCTTGTCTTTCCATGTTTGCATTTCTAAAATTTCATCTGTTTATTTACTTATTCAGTGCTGAGGTTTGCAGTTTGGTTATAGTGGAAACATTTAGTTGCTAGCATGAAGACATATTTAGACATTACAGTCTCAGATTTAACATCATATTAAAAAGATGCAGTGATTAGAACAGCTTGGTATTTGCAGGAAAACAGTTATGTGGATCATTGGAACAGAACACAGGAAGCAGAAACAACCATAGGCACATTCAGCTATTTGATCTTTGAGAAAGGGGCAAAAACATAATCTGGAGGGAAGATAACCTATTTAATACATAGTTCCAAGTAAACTGTCAACTCATATGCAAAAGAATGAATCTAGACCCATATATCTCACCATGTACTAAACTAAAATCAAAATGGGTCAAATATATACATGTTAAAACTGAAACACTTTTTCTGCTGAATATTAAATATGTAACACTCTTGAAGAATTAGTCATGGACAAGGACTTTCTGAAGACCCCTATTTGTACAAGAAAAAACAACAAGTACCAACAAATATCAAATTGAAAAACTTCTGCACAGCAAAAGAAACAGTCAACTGAGAGAAAAGACAATGTAATTAAAGGGAAAAAGTTTTCCAGTTGTTTCTATAATGGAGTACAAATATCTAAAATATATAAAAGAACCCCAAAAATTTTACACCCCCATAAGCAAAATACCCACTCAAAACATGCAACAGAAATGAATAGACATATTCCAGAAGAAGAATTACAAAAGACCAATAAATTTCTACAAATGTTTAATATCTCTGGTCATTACAGAAAAGAAAATTAATACAGCACTGATATTCTACTTTGCTCAAGAGTAAGTAGCTATCGTCAAAAAATCAGATAATGCAAAATATCAGAGAAGCTGCGTGAAAAAAATGAAACCTTCTCCATTGTTAGCAAAAATGTAAACTGGTGCAACCACTATGGAAATCAGTACAGAGATTATTCAAAAACACTCAAAATAGAAATTCCATTTGATCTTATTTTACCCTTCCAGGTATGTTTCTAAAACAGATAAAAGCATCATATATCACAGATACATGTATACAAATCTTTGTAGCAGAACAATTCATAAGAGTTTCAACTTAGAATTGACTTATGCATCCATCGAGAGATGAATGAATAAAGAAAATGTGGTAATTATATGCAAGGAATACTGATCTACCATAAAGAAAGATTGAGTCATTTGTAGGAAAAAGAATTCACTTTGAGACCATCATATGAAATGAAATAAATCAGACACACAGCCTTAAATATGGCATGATTTCTTTTACAGAAGAAATCCAAAATATAAATAAAGACCAAGATAAAAGGTAGATGATAGGAAAAAAGAGAGAGAGAGAGATCTTTTGCAAAAGAAAAAGGGACCAAGAAATGGGTTGGAGATAAGTGCCGTATCAAGTGCTTCTCTCCAAGTTCCTGGGGGGCAGCGAGACAGTGGGGGGATGTAGAAATAAAGATAAGAGTCAGAATACAGAAAGCTGAGGTCTGGTGGAGCCCTCTTTCTGAATAGGAGGCAAGCAACAGTTCAATCACCACAGCATGTTTGTTTATACATTTGGCAGGATGATGTCAGGTGACAACCCTCTGCCTAGCAAACTTTGCATGCAGCCTCAGGGCACCTCCCGTTCTAGGAGCTGGGGCAACCTGTTCACATGGATTGCTGCCTCCGGAGCTCTTTGTTCTCAGGACTTGCCTAACTGTAGCCCTGGACGTGTGATTGATCTACAGAGTTAGCTGTTCCCCACACGTAAGAGGGTGAAAAATAATTAAGATGAGTTACGTACCAGTACCAACTCATTATGAGGCATGTAACCCTTATGTACTGCAAACACATACTAATAAACTAATGAAAGCAAAAAACAAAATAAATAGAATAGAATAGAATAAAATAAAATAAAATCACTTGCTAATTCAAACATGAAATTGTTAATTATAAATATATAATGAAACATATTGATACTGAAATAAGAATCTTACCTGATTTTGCCAATATGGCACAATTTGAAAATATCTCATCCATTTAAGTCACCACATTTTAAAGCATCACATATATATCAAACAAGCATAAGTAGAAAAACATATACACAAAGTAAATTATAATAAATGTCTCTCAATACATCGATCTCTCTATGAAGCTATTCCTCATTCAAAATTCCTGAACTGATTCCTAGAATTTAGGTGAAGTAAGACTCTTTCATAGTCTATTCTTCAAATTGAAATAAACATCATGTATAATTAAGGTTGGAAAATACTATGGTTAATATTTATTATTGTAAGAAAACTGTCATGGAAATTTGTTGTTTTCATATCGACTTCATCTAGAGACTTTAGGGCAAGATACTACAATCTGCCCTATATTCAAAATTGAATTTTATTTTGCATAAACAATAGTTGGATATGGAGCAAATATGAATTCTATTTTTCAATTTTTTTCAAATCATCAACATTAACACATGGACATTCACACAGTGACACACATGCATTGCCGAGTTTTTATTTCAAGTTAAGATGGGTGTAATGTCATTTTATTCAGTGAGAATTTGTGAAATATCCCATTGCTGATTATATTGAATGCTCCTTGGTTGCATTCCAAAATCCTAAATTTAGAAGTACCTATTATACTCAGTACTGGCAAGGTAGGAAATACGAGCACTTGAACATAGCATCAAGGAACAAGGAAGAAAATGTCCCACCAGCACAGCATTCTAATGAGCTGCAAAACTCATGCTGACACTAGACGCTACCAGAATTAGAAACAGGTATCATTTACCTTTGTCCTCACCTAAAAAAAGTATGTTGAAGACTGACTACAACTAAACATTTTTGACTTTTCAGCCTTGACTTTGACAGGTAGGAAATGAATCAATTATAATTAGGTTGTACAATAATGGTTTTGCGATAGGTGTTTTCTTATGTTAGTATTTTTAAATGAATCATTATTTACATGTTTCCATTTTCACTGCAATATAAATGACCAGAGTAAACAAAACATGATATGCAAGCTTTAAAAAGTTATCTGATTAAAAAAAAAACTCACTAATCTTTCATTACACCACTTTATTTAAAACTAATGAAAATACACTGTCAATTAAAACATAAAGATAATTATTATGGACAGTGTATATGTGTTCTTCCAACATTCATGTGCCTTTGTGATGCCACTAATCATAACAGTAGAATCTACATGAAGAGATTAGTGCTTTTTTTAGAAACAAAAAACAAAAAACAGAAAAGTACTTGTTTCTGATCAATGATTTCTATCTTGACAAACTGGAATGAAAAGTCAGCCATTTACAAACTCAAAGCAAAGCCCTCAAAAAATACCAAATATGCTAGCACCACAATCTTGGCATTCTCAATCTCCAGAACCGTGAGAAATAAACATTTCTAAATCCACATACTATGGTATTTTTGTCAAATGAGAGTAAATTTACTAACAGAAGAACTATTGAATATTAGTTAAACGTGCATGCACACATCATATGTATGTACATTAACTATTATAGACTGATGCTACACATTTACTCACAGCATGATTTGGATAAGCAACAACCAAAAAACTTCATTTCATCTACAACTTTGTTAGATGCTCTAACCCCCTAGATACAAAAACAGAGTTCTATAATCCCAATAACTAACACTCGATCAACATAATGAAACATTCAGTCACATTAAGTAATGGGTTTTTTCTTAGGGTAAAAATGCTTGATCTTTTGTACTTCCCATATTCTTTGGTCAGATGGTTTCTTTCTGTATAGTGTTTGAATAGTTCTACATAAATTATTGTTGTTTCAGAGAATGGTCCTCAAATCCCCTGTGGCATTTGGTTGATCTGCTGTCTCTAATGTCACATTCCTTGTGAACTTGCTCACTATATGACATTGTCATTTGGTGATATTGACAGGTGATACGATCATGCATTTTCTGCAGGGTGGTCAGAGCCTAGTATCTCTAATTTATTGACTCTCACTTAAGAAAATGTCTATTATAGCTCCTGTGTCTCTTTTTCATGTCAAAAATGACTTAATAAATCTAAATAATTCTGTGATCAAGCTGCAGGGCCCAGAGTATATAGACTGATCCTAAGCATAGAATATCCCACAAATCCAATTGTCATGTAAGATTCTTCAGTTATAAGATTTTATTTTTTACTTCTTAATATAATCTCTCACTATGCATCTCAGGTTGGCCTTGAAGTGGTAATCCTCCTGCCTAAGCCACCCGAGTTCTAGAATTACAGGTATGTACCACCATGCCCAGTTCTATAAGACATTTTATTTTATTTTATTTTTTTATTTTAAAGAGAATAAAGCAAAACAAAATGGAGCACAACAGAGTTAAACAAAACAAAGCATTTCAGAATAGAACACTGCAAGCAATACAGGT